>OMNW01018393.1:13323-24333 GCA_900303245.1 Selene dorsalis | reverse complement strand
CCCCCCTGTCCATCATATGCAGCTCTTCACTGTTATTATGTGTGACAGTTGAGGAGCCGTGCTGTAACAATAATGAAGTGTAAGTAAGGCAGAGTGTTTCCTCTGGACAGCTCTGCTCTTCATCTCCCACTTCCAGCAGCTCCATTAATCATAGGGAATTAGACAAGCCCATTCTGGCATTATTATTCATTTGATCACAGTGTGCAACAGTGCGCGACTTCATAAAACAGAGCCGGCTAAATGTGATACCAGCATTTCTAGTAAATATCCTTAAAAGAGACAATTTTATACATGTTTGAAATAAAGGAGAAAAATTATGTTGTATTAAGGTTTTTTTTTTTTTTTTTTTTACAACTGGTTACACACATCTCTCTTTATAGCACTCACTTTTTCACAGCTCTCTTCACACAGTTGCTGTTATTGACGTGCAGCCAAGCAGAGCAGTGAATCTCACATCCAAAAATGCACTCATGCAACTTAAACTGTACATCCCAGCTCACACAACACGCAAGAGTAACACACTTTCCTAAAACATACTACATCATTATATGAACATGCTGCTCCTCCTGGATTATTCAACACTGTAACTAAGGAAAGGGAGACTGTGATCATATTTCCTGTGACATGGTTGGCTGCTGGAGGAAACAAATACAAGGACATGATTCTAGTCTGTTGTAAGCGGATTGCGCTGCCTTGCTATGCAGAAATACAATTCAAGTAAGTCCAGTGATGCAATGCAAAACCCTTCATGTTGACTATATATATATTTGCTGGACAGCTACGACTGCCAGTCAATCCTGTTTTCCGCATTTAGCCACAACTTTTCACCGACGTTGTGTCCTGTCTCACAGTCCATCTGGGAAAGAATCTATTTTTTCCTGCCTCAGCCACTGACAATCTGCACGTCCAGACTGTCGGCATCTATTGAGTCTGTGTGAGACATCTGATCATGTAGCTAGTGGTCACAAACTTTCTGATTCCACCGGGAAAGACTTTTTTTCTTTTTTTTTGAGGAATGGTGTAACATGGAGGAAATAGTGTTACTATCCTTTTGTGGGCTGTGAACCACTCTGAATGAGGTCTGGATCCTGCCTCACTGACACACAGATACATAATGCTGATAATATCCATGGATTCAAGTGGATTCAAACACAAAATAGTCTCCACAACACTCAGCGAGAATGAACAACAAAACAAGAACAAAATAATGCCCTCTGACAACTCTTCATTGAGTTCTGCTTCCCATTCTGCCTTAGTGATGTGAGCCATGCTATGAACAGAATAGAAATGACATTTTCAGATACAGACAGATATTTCAGACGACCATCCAATTTGTCTTGGCCTGCACTCGCAAAGTTTGGATGGTGTGATCCCACCTAACTGCCAACCTGGAGGTATTAAAAGAAGCCCGGGTGTGGGAGAGCCAATTTTTCTTGGAGCGGCTGGGGATACATAAACGCTCCTTCCAGGTATAGTTCGCCAACACCTATATTCCTGTCTCACTCATACAAAAAAACCCAAAAAAAAACACAATCTGAGTTGGAAAGAACAAACATGGAACTTAAGAATATGTGTAATAGAAGAACAATGCCTAAAATGTCTCATTCATTTCATTTCCAAAAAAGACATGGTGTTATTGAGGACTATAGGTTCAGTGCATGGCTGCTGGTGCTGTCATCATAAAGGAGACAAAAAAGAATTAATAAAGAATTAATTAAAAACTCAAACACATAGCATGAGTTAAAACCTGTCAATAAATGTATTTCTTGATGACAGAGATATGGATCTAAAGGAGTGTTAGTATCACTCTTGGTGGTCAGTGAGGTTTAGATGAAGCCTCAGTGTTGTATTTACAAAGGTCAGAGACAGTACCAGAGGTTTTACCTTTGGTGATGAGTTTCAAATGAATGGAAGAGTTTCCATCTACTGACTATGGGACACACTGAGCTCACAACTTTGCATGAAAGAAAACCATTGTAAGAGGTCAGTAAATCTTAGAATTGGCTGAAGCCTTGTTGCCCCACAATGCTTTGGAACATTAACATCTCTGTCATTTGACCGTAGCAAATCAGCCTTCCACTCTATAAAACAAAAATTGCTTTCTTTGTTTTTTTTTTCATTTTTTTTTTTGCATTGGAGTAAATGCTGACAATGCAACATATCTCATCATCTACAAACTAGAAATTCATCCTCTCCAGATGATATACGGTGATCATTTTAGTGACCATTTGATCTTTTTGTCAGCTCCACATCATGTGTTTTCCAAATGCAGCATCAGCAATCCAAAATCGATCAGTGGAAGCGGGCAGCAGAAGATGAGCAGAGCACTGTGATCATTTACTCCTTAAATGAAATGACATAGACTCATGGTGTGGACGCTGTTAGGTGAGCTGCAGCAACAATTTGTTGTTGGCTTGAGGCAGATGAAAAAATAAAACTGAGGAAGTGTCAGGTTATAAATAAATTATATGATTGGACATACACAGTTCTGAATGAGACACCTTGCCCTCATCCCTGCTGTCTGTTTGATTGAGCTACTCTTCACCTAGACGCCATTGAGCCAGTGGCAACATATTGTTTTCAGGTTACCTGTCTATCCCATCCGTTGTTGTCGACACACACTATCTCAGTTCTGCCTTGAGAGAAATTTTTCAAATGTGGCACAAATCTTCATTTGGGTTCAAGCAGGAGGAAGTGAGTGATAAGACTTTGATGGTGACAGAACGGAGACACACGTACACAAGTATGCAAGTTATTTGTAGTGCTGGTCATTTCGTTTTATAAATGAAATGACCAGAGTTCAACTGTAGCTGCGCTAACGGAGCTAACTGGTAAACAGTTACACGTGTGTAATACACGTGGTATTGGATCTGGGCCTGGACTCCAGTACTCGATGCCGGTTTTTCAGCAGTATCCGAGGCATTTCCAATAGTGGTATCGGAATCGGAACAACTCTAGACAGCGCCTCAAAGGTCAAAGTCATGGTGGCCTCAGAAAGACTTTTTAACCATTATACAAGATCTGACACAGCAGTTATGATAAAATTTCACTCACATGGCCCATGGACCATTAACAAGCTACAAGCTGGGGATATTTAGCAGATCAGAGCTAATTATATTTACACAGCCCCAACTCCAGACCCACCTACTGAACAGCACCATGGCCCTGTCAATTAAGACACACAAATATGATGTGAATGAAGATTTTCAACTGCAGCTTTTTGTTTTTATTTTAAGGCTCATCAGACCAATTATTGTCCAGTGGCCCAGAGGGAGAACTCTCAGTACTCTGCCCTTGGATATTCTGCTCTTCACCAAAGTCATCAAAGTGCTTTCATCCACTGAGCCATGCCAGGAGCATGGCTGAAAATCAGCTGTAATAAATCATAACATATTACCTATTTAATTGTACCTTGGAGCTCTCACCTCCTCCACTGTTGTTGTAGTTGTAGCTGCTGCACTTACCGCCTGTCAGCTTCAAAATTCAGTATCTCCTCCCGGCGGAGGATAAACTTTATTATCAGACATGACTAAAATTAAGCAGTGATTAAATAAGCAAGACATTGAAAACATTTCAAAACGCTGAACTGTTGTACCTCCAGTCTCAGGCTTTCTTTAACTGTACTCATTCGTATTCCTGACTTGCTCACTGTTTGTGTCTTGTGGGAGGCCTGAAATTAGATTGCCCCGTCTTCCAGAGTGGGCTTACTGCAAAGCTCCCAGAAGACCAATCCACACACAGCGCACTGCAAGTTTCTCCAAATCAGGGGTGTGGTGGGAAATTCAGCTTTAGACTGACAGCTCTGAAAGTCTTTTGTTATGCCAAATAGATGTGGGAGAGTCAGCAGCCAGTGAGCTGCTCACCAACTGACATTAACTTCTTCTTCTTTCTATTGAAGAGACATCAACAGCTGCAAGCTACACAATCTGGTGAACATTTTAAAACCAGAACAGAAAGTGGTGAATGGAAGATTCCTCCCTGGCAATGAATAGTAGCTCACCTGCCAGCTGGAATCATCTGTTCTCGTTAAAATGCCATTCACTGCTTGAGGAAAGTTGATAAGGGTGTTGAAACATTTCATTTTCGGAATGGCAGGTGGAGTGTTATTCTGAATACAGTGCTTTCACATGTTGTGTTCAAGTCAAATGAAATGTTTCTGGGATTCGGTCAACCCTGGAGAATATGCTTATTGAGTAAAATTTCATTCTGAGAAACCTCTTTGAATGCGCGCTGCCAAGAAACACCGAGCGAGAGTCAAAGCAAAGAAGGAAAAAGAGGCAACAGGGAGGGAGGGAGAGAAGACAGAGAATAACGCAAATGATGGAGGAAGGGAGGAGGATTGTTTATCATTTATCTGAATCCCCGTTAGTCTTTACCCTGACTGACCTGACAGCTATGCCTGGTCTTACATCATTTAAACAATTGAGTTTCTCAAACTGAGATGCTCATTTTCTCAAATTGTCCTCAACACTACACATGATACATAGTAAGTATATATATGTTTCTCAGAGCTAGGGAATGTACACAAATTATGTAACTATTGCACACATACAGCTAATATGAAGCATATATAAGCTTAACATTGTTTTATACTGTTATATATATATTTCCTCCACTGAAGAAACCAGAGCTGTCTTCTCTCTGTTCTTGTGGAGATGTCATCAGTCTAAGCCCAAGTATTCTCACTCCACCTGGTTTATCAAACATGCATAGTGACTCGTGTGCACTGGAGACCAGTAAGTAGCCTGGAATGCATGATGAAATTTAAGATGAAATCTGTTGCCACTTGTCCGTCTGAGAGGCTGAAGCTGAATGAATACATGATTTGCTGGACAGCTGAACAGCAATGTTGTCTCATGTTTCGACATGATCTGCTGGGGGTTCAGTGCAACATTTACTTGCAGTGATGGTGGTTTGCATAACCTTTTAAGTAAATCTCATTTAAAAAATCACATGTAAACAAAAGAGGCAAGACAGTGATAATTAAGAAGATGATTAAGGTCACAACTTCTGACCAGATGAGCCAGATGATGAGCTGTCTGGATGCATCAAGATTAAGCACAGACTCAAACAGCTGAGACACTGTATAAGTGTGGTGGGTCAAACTCGAGTGAGTCTGTGAACTGATTCCTGTTTAAAACTGCTCTTTAGGTGATTTTTAGTTGCTTTGATTTCTGTTTCTAAACAAGTCTGACTAACTGGAAGGTTAGTCTCCTGAGCTGTCACACTTATTTTGCACCTCATTTTTAGATAAACACAACTGACTCGGTGCGTTCAGGTTTATCATCGCTGATGCACAGACCTACAGAAACACACAGGGATGAAATTATTTGATGTAATCCAGTGTAATTCTCAGGTTCATGCACACTGGAGTCTCTGCAGACAGGGTGACAGCTGCTGCGTGGATTTGTTGCTGAAAGTGATTTTAAACCAGTATTATTTGTTAAATTGAACATTTACCATATATATTCAAAGTCATTGCAGAGAGACTGTGAGTGACTGTGGGGTGGATTTATTTGTGTGTGTGAGAGACAGCGCAGCAGCAGTGCAGCATGAGTGCTGGCAGAGTGTGCTTCCATCGCTCATGGCCAACATTGATCTTTGTCAGTGTTGAAGAAGTCCTCATTGTTTCTAAGAGCAGCAGTCCATTTATTTGAAGCAATACACACACAGCGAGACCACAAGGGCGGTTTTAAGAAGCAACCTATAAACCTACAGAGGACTATGTGTGTGTATGTGTGTGTGCACGTGTGTGTGTGTGTGTGCACGCGCATGTGTGTGTGTGCGTCTGTGTCTCAGGAGAAAATAAGTATGACATTTTAAATGGAAAGAGTCACTTGAGAGCTACACATGATTGGCAGTGGTGAATGATGAATGAAATGAAGTTCACCAGGTAAATCATCTCATCTATATTTGGGAATAAATGAATTATTTAAAGCTTAAATGTGCTTTTGAGTTTCTTCAGCACTCTTTGTCATAAAAAACACGTGACAACAGCTGTCACTGTTGTCACATGTTCCTTTGTAAATCCCCACAGTTTCCCTATCACCAAATGTAGTCTGTTCCATTTTGCAGCTGCACTGATACAGAAAACAGCATTTATTATTGTGACTCACTTCCTGACTTTCTGCTCTCACCTTCTATTTTTCTCTTGCCAGCTGCCACCATGTCTTTCTGTTACAGGCCTGAACAAAGCTCTGAGTAAAAATCTACCAACTGTCCGTATGTTAGAAATAAAACATTTTCTGGTGAGCTACGGCTGAACCGGGATGAAGGTCGAAAGAAGAGAAACACATAACAGATTTCTGATCCTTGGCTGAAAAACACCGCAAACTGACACATTGAACATTAAGGGACTGATGTGTCACCTGTAACAGCTCAAGGAAAAGCAGCAGTGTAAGGCTGAGCTGCAATGAGAACAGGGTGCTGCTGTTTGAACCATTATCTCTCATTGCAGTCTCATTATAACAATTCCAGCCTGGTTAGCAACAACCTGTCAGCGTGACAACGGCCGGGCTCCAGTTTTCAACTTACTACTGCAGCGCTCACAGTAGGCTTGAGGCATTGTATCACACAGCCCTGTCAGCATCACTGAAAGAGAGAGTGTGTGTGTGTGTGTGTGTGTGTGTTTGTGGTCAGCAGGTTGCCAATAACACCTGTGGCCTGGGATGACCCTTTGACTTTTCACACCCTGCTGGATGTTTTCAGCCTTGATTTGATCTTTCAGTTTTTGGGAGTGCCTGCCAGTGCTGTGTGCAACTACAGAAATATGTACACCGATCAGTTTGAAATCAAATTACTAATGATTAAGAATGAACTCTTGTGTTCCTGTTCACTTCTCCTAATCTGCAACATATATACACAAACTACGTATGACTACCTCACACAAGCCCATGTCAAATAACCTGAACTATCCCTTTAAGCTCAGTGTCTCTTGCCAAAATGCACTGTGGGAATCATAATTATATGATATTTTTATTTACACAAGTTCACTTTTCTTTTTTTCCATTAAAGAACTAGATAGTTATTAACCAAATATCATGACCATTTTGGATCTATGATTGAACCGGGAGAATACCATGCCAATCAATGCCATAGTAGTGTTCCAACTGCATCAGGAGTTCCTGCTAAACACAGACTGGCAGGTGTTTTGCAGTAAAAACAATCAGCACACGCCATGGGACAGGAGCAGATGTGGATGAGACTCATGATGAAAACATCTCTTTGATGGAAGCAGGAAAAAAATCTGATGTATAACCCTAGTGAGTAAGAGAATAAAATGTATAGGGCTGACATATAGAGATGAACAACCTCACACTCACATCACACCAATCAGCACTTTGGAGTAGCACAGGGAGAACATGCAAAGTCCACACAGACACACACCATCATGTACATAGATAACAAAAAATTAAGTAAATAACAAAATAACACTATGACACATACTTTAATTGTGCAGGCCCATTGCCAACAACATTCAAACAATCTTGCTCATGCAGGTATGATAGAAAGGCTTTCAGGTGATACTTTTTAATCAAGCGATTGACCTTTTTCTTGGTCATCCGCTGCAGAGGATCATCTGTTAAACAGTTAAAGCTGCCTCTGTCCCTCTGGCTGTGCTCGAAAATATACTGTCACTGAGTGTATTGCTCCAGTAAAAAGGCACTCACTGCACCTCAGGGAAAAAAAGAAAGGAAAAAAAAATTAAGAGAAAAATGCCAAGTTGTTATGGAGGATGGGTCATACAACAAATAAACTGAATCTGAATCAAACACAGGCATGCTGTGCTGACAACAGTGATTTCACAAACCCACTGTCAACTTTCTTTGCATCAATTTTACTGGTGCAGAAAACAGGGTGGGGATGTTTTAAAAAGATGATGTTTGGTTAAAAAAAAGGCTGCAACAGACATGACGGATCATATCTAACCACGATGCATCACAAGTGCTGACTGTGACTGTTTTAAGTGAACGTTAAAGAAGAGCATCTAAATGACATTTAAATAAAGTGTGTTCCGTTGCGAGGAAAACACACACAGTCACAAGTCAAGCCGCTACAAGAGTGATGAAGAGACTGTGAAGGACTAATATAATGATGTTTGTCTGTCCTTAAAGACATGGGTGACCCAAGAAAGACTAGTAACTAGATTAACTGATGAGTGCAGGTACAGCTTGTTTTTATGTGTTAATTATTCATCATCACAAATTAGTGATTCAATGACATTTCATTTCCATTTCTGCTTTCGCTAAGGTGACACAACCTAACTAGAATCTGCTCAACAATGATGCAATAACGAAACCTGTGTTATAATGTTTATTTGAAGTTATCAGATTTTATATGCATAACCCATGACATCATCCACAGTTTTATTTTCACTTTTTTATGCAAATCACAGGACATGCTAATGACACCAGCTGATGATGCCAGTGTTCACATTTGATCACACATTTGTCTGTGAGATCTCAAGTCCATGTAGTTGTTACTATGAAATTATCTAGTGTGTGCTTCTGTGAATGACTGAATTTTCTGATGCATGTGTAGGGTTATGACCAAAACATTAAAAGCGTATCCTAAAATAAGTAAAAATAAGAAACACCAATGTAAACTTCACCTCTGTATGAAAGCCAACAACACCATCACCTCAGCAGACAGATGAAACCACCCATGTTAGATAGTACTCCATGTCTGAAAAAAGCTGTTTTGACCACTTCAACTTGTTTTTGGTTAAATTGAGATCAAACCTGTCTGAAAACTGCCTGGAACACCCCCAACTACAGATAATGGACTGCTGCGAGCCTTGACGATCTTATCGCTGAGGATCCTCACCCTCTTTGCTCTACCTTCAAGCTGCCACGCTTTTCCACACCGCATCAAACAATCTCATTATCACAGTGGATATTCAAACCAAAAAACAAAACTAAGAAACTCTCCTCTTCTCTTCCACCCCCTGAAAACACTGAATTAGCATTAGTTTCCCTGCTGTAGCAGCTAACTTGTTAAATGATGGCACCACCACCACCACCACCCCCTCCTCATTCCCTGACCCTCATTAAAACAGCTCCAGAGATAATGGTGATAATACAGAAGAGTGCATCTAAGAAAGAAGGGAAGAGATTGTGCAGCCACAAGCTAGTCCCAGTGCTGAAAGAACCTGATCTATTATGAGAGAGGGATTTATCTACCTTAAAAGTACTATTAACATAACCTTTACACAGGATGTTCACAATGGCCTCAAACAAAGTGTGATATTATCATGTTACTAAGAAGAATTGCTGAGCAGTAGGTTCATGGGGAGTCATTTGTTAGATGTCTGATAACGTCGGGGTGTTTATTAAAGGAACATTGCAGTACTCCATGCTGAACGGTGGCCATGAAATTGAGGCATCACAACATCTATAATCAGAAATGTTTGTCTCTAGCTCGTCACTTAAAGGTGCTATATATAGGTTTTTTCTATTGCTTGATGAGTTCAACAAAAAGGCTTACTTTAGGGGCCGTGTCCTCCAAACGTGCTTTTTGCACTGACAGGCCTCTCGACCTTACTTATAGAGCGCTCTCTCTCTCTCTTTCTCTCATCAGGATGCTACTGTTGCTTGGTTACAAAACGAGTCCTCTGACACTTCCGTGTGCCTGCCTTGTTTAATGTAAACACTACAATGAAGCATATAATAGCATTAGCAGCAGCTTTCAACATGACCCTGAGGTAGGCCTACCTTCAAAACGAGTGTGGGTGCGTGATATAAACCCAGCCATGTCGCCAGTTGTGTTGTTGTCGGTAACGTATGTCCCGCCCCTTCTTGATTTTGATTGGCCAATGTGAGAAAAGTGACATTGACGAGCGCTGCACTGTTCTAAAAGTTGAAGAGATTTCAACTCGAAGCACTGAGAGCTTTTTTTTCACTAAGGGCGCTGAACCGAACACTGAACTTCATAGGATCTGTATAGAAAGGAGATGCTGGGGGTGCAAAAAGCACGTTTAGTGGACACGGCCCCTTATTCTACTTAAGTTAGCATGGCAGGTCGCATCCAGTCTACACTGAGGAGGTAGCTCCTAAACAATGGACGGAGTTCCTCAAAAGACTGGTAAGTAAACTGATCAATGCTAACCCTTGAACAACTATAGCAAAACTTACTTTTACATCCTTTAATAGAGTCACCCCCCCCAACCTCCTCTCTGCATCTTTGCCTTGGTGGAGGGCATTACCCAGTATAAGCTTTACAGAGAGGAAATGAGAAAGTTAAAACACAATCTTCAGTGAGGCTCAAATCCTCCGAATCCCCCCTGAAGTGTGTCCTATTTTGCTCCTGAACTCAAGCCAACTTTGAAACCAAAAGTTTTAAAACACCCTGATCAAAGTCACGTCTGAGGGTTTCTGACTGCTCCTCTGTGTTTCGTCAGGGGACGCAGGACAGGCGGCCATTTTGGCAAAGGCAGTAATAATGCTAATGAAGTTGGCCCAGTTCCCCTGGTCAGCTTCCAGGAGAGAGAGGTGTACCTGCTAGGGGCCTCAGGCTAAACTCCACACTGGTGACAAGGTATCCTCAGAGGTCAGACCTCCTGCTTCCTACCTCATTTATCTTGGATGTATTTTATCAATCAGTATTTAAGACTATAATGTACAAAGAACAGTGTTGACCTAGTTTATGATGTCTTTCCTCAGTGGAGCAGAATATTACATTTATTCGCTGAAGACAATGTTTCCTTTACAAAACCATTATCACAATCATCATCGACTGTGGCATATTCATCACATCAGTGATAAAACATTGATAAATCGGAGCCTTGTTCCTACATTGCCCATAGTGCATATCAGCTGCCAACAGCTCAATCAATACAGATTTGAGTGTGATATGCTAGTAGCTGCTAATGCATCCTGTAGCCTTCTGTAGAGATGTTTGTGTGTGGTTGTTGGAGGTGGTGGAGGTGAGTATTCTGCTGAGGGCAGAAAACATTAGATAACATCTAAGAGTCTATATATATATATATATATATATATATATGTAGTGAAC
>OMNW01018393.1:1287-13286 GCA_900303245.1 Selene dorsalis | reverse complement strand
TTCTAATTGACATGAAGTTTTCACTAGATGTCGTTAACAACCCAGGTAATCCACACATACAAAGAAATCAAAACATATATGTCCATAAATTAAGTTGTGTGTAATAAAGTAAAATGACACAGGGAATAAATATCAAACACGAGAAGAAAAGGAGAAGGTGCTGAAAAGGAATGGAAAGATAAGAAAGCAGCTGGAATGTCTCAGTGTTTAGAAAGTCATCCTGTCCCCTATCAGTGCAAATTAATATCAGCTGCTTTAGTCCTGATTGATGCCTATAAAAAGGTTTCTCATTAACAAGGTGTCACACAAGAAGCAGCTTGTGATGGGTAAAAGCAAAGAGCTCTCTAAAGACCTTCACAACCTAATGTTGAAAAATCTGCTCACGACATTGGTTACAGACGTGTCTCTAAACCCCTGAACGCACCAACAGGGCCTGAAGTGAAAAGAACATCATTTCACCATAAACCAGCCACGACCAGGTGCTCCTGCAAGATTTCTGACAGTCATAGGAAGACTCAGTTGTCCAACAGCCGAGGAGCATTCACAGAGAGCTTAAGACTGACCTAAAAGCAGCAGGTACAAAAAACACAAGAAGTACTGCACTCAACCACCATGGCCTCTATGCACGCTCACCATGCAAGTCTATTGACGCGTTCAATTTATTTTCCCCGCTGTATGTGCCAGCTCTCCATCCTACAATGCTGAGTGGTCATGTCACTAAAGAACTCCAACAAAAAATCCACAGTTGAGAAGTTGCAGAGATCAACCAGGGGGCACTGCAGGGTTGTAGCCCTCCTGTTTTTAGAGGAACCTCCGGCCCTGTTCACACTTGATATTAACATCCATCTGAGGTGATCCAGTCACAAGTGGACGACTCTTAGCTCAGGTGTAAACACACCGAGGATGTGTTTGGTCACATTTTCAGTAGCGGTGCTTGAAGTGGAAAAAAATAGATATGCCTCTGCTCACCGCCGTATGTGCATGACTGGAATTGAATTAGCTGATTTTGTTGCTGTTCTCGATGTATTCATTGATTCATCATCTATCATAATTATTACCATGTGACACCCTTTTCCTTATAAATAACATGTTTACTCAGAGATGCTAATGCTGCTGTTTTAAAAAGTCTTTTCAGAGACAGAGGTGATGGGCTGTTCGCGGGCTGATCTGCTGACATCAGTCTCCTTCCAGCCTCTGTCGTGACTGCTGGAGTTTGTTGCTGTTCTGACTTAACACAGTTAATGTTGCTGTTTTCTTCATCACAGTGACAAACTACCTTCTGTTCACTTCAACTCACACTATAGTTCTGCTCCGGCACTCACTGTTCTTCTGCTGCTTTTAGGCACTTTGACTGAGTCAGCTGTTGTTTAATGCTGTTCAAATAGTTATTCAGTCAGGGTTATGCTAGAAAGTTACTGCCTCTTTCTCCCCCTCTTTTAAGTTTAATTTAACTTAAGTTTAGAGGACTTTGATGTTTATTACAATGATAAACTTTCAGCTCTCTAGCCGAAGCTGCTCCACTTTGACCATCTCCATACATCGTGGCCTTCAGAATCGACAAACTATTACTTCTGATGTGTAACCAATCAGACGATGCTGAGGGCAGGAAACCGTGGCACACGTTTTTTGAGTTCACTGTCTCCTGACAAGTTTTCAAGAAAACAAATTGCTGAAGTGGAAGTTCTGTCACAACACTGCTGTTTTGACAAACTACTGTTCTGACGTCTGGACGTCTGTGATTAGATAAAAATAAAAACACAGACATCAGCTGTTTACTTGCATGTGAGGTAGGTAGGAGAGATCAGATCACAAGTGATCGACGGAGATCCATATTAAACTTGGAGCTGAACACTGGTGATCAGATCCCTGAAGATGCAGGTCTGAACAAGGCCTCTGTGACTTCAATCTCAACCATTCCAGGACAGTCAGTGGTCCCCTGTTCATCTGCTCTGCTTGTTCCAGAAGAAATCAACCACTCTAGTTGAGCTCCAGAGATCCTATGTGATCTTGTAAGTGCATGCATGCCTGCAGGTAGCTTCCCATAATAAACACATAAAGTCCAGAGATATCCATGCTGGGGCGAAGGCTCATCTTCCAGCAGGATGATCCTAAGCACACAGCCAAGACAACACGGAGACGGCTCTGGGGGAACTTTGTGATGAACTTTGAGTTACCCCACCAGAGTCATGATTTGAACCAAGTCTAAGATATCTCGAGAAACCAGAAAATACCTGTCCACCAACCGTCCCCATCCAACTCTAATGGTCCTGATCCATCGAAGACAAGAACAGGATAAAGTCCCCAGCGTGCAAAGGTTGTTGCATTATGCCCAAGGAGTCAAAACCTTAATTACTATATACATAAATATATATACACTGATCAGCTATGATATTAAAACAGGTGACTGGTTTTATTGTTGGGATGGATCTGTGTATTTCTTTGACTGAATCAAGCCAAGCAGAAAGTTCAGCCAAGAATAACTGAGACTACAAAAGTTTCACATCAAATCTAATGGCTGAGCATGAACCTTTAAACCAGGCCACAGATACACACCAATCAGCCACAAAATAAATAAGGTCACCTGTCCCGGTTGATTGGTGTGTTCTGGTGGATTTAGCTCCTTGGTCGACAGAACGATATTTGGCACAAGAGATCAATAAACTTTGCAGAGACATTTAATGAGAGAGCTTTAAGCTGTAAATACAAACAAAGGTTGTTGAGGCGCAGCTCTCCAGAAAACTCAAAAAGGACATGTTGGACTTACAAAGATGGATCTCATTATATGGCTGAAGAGCCTGTAAAGTCAATACTGCAGTTAATCACCGTGAGCACCTCTTTTACTGCCGTCCACATTCTGATGATGATGCAAACGCTGCAACAGACAATGCAGCACTTCCCTGATTCTCAGATCCTTTGAGACAAATAAAAAAAGGACCAATATTGTAAGTGTTGTACTTGACAAAATAACAAGATGGAGCCCCTGGGCAGCCAGGGCTGTAATTTTACTTTAACTATCCCGGTCTGTCCCTGTGAACATTTGGCAGCAGCTCCACAGCTGCCAGAGACTTCCAGGCATTGTTTTTCCCAAGCACTCACCAGCTCCCTGTATTAGCTTTTCACTCCTCAGGGTGCTGCAGGGAGTTTGCCCCTCATTTTTATTATTGGGCTTCAGTGCTGCTGTTTGCACAGTTGTACAGATACTTTGGAGCCAGAGGAAGTTAAAGGCAGACTGATGGAACCGCAATAAGGAACAAGACGGAAGCAGATGCAGAGGAAAGCAGAACCAACCACATGGGAGAGAGTGTGACCCTTGTTGCATGGATGGCTCTGACAAATAAAGGTTGATTGCTGAATAAGTGATGATTGAGTGTTACGAACCCTTCTCTCAAAAGAGAGCGGCAACGAATATGAAGGACACCGCCACTCTGCACAGGAGGTTATAATTAGTATTTATTAACTCCAACACAAAATTAACGGCTGTAACAAAACACCATAGGTCCTAAGGAAAGACAAAACCAAAGAAAAGAAGAGGCTGGAGGGCAACAAAAGTGGGATGAAACCCCAGACCAGCCCGCAATGACCATCCACATCCTGAGCTCTCCCCAACTGAACTGCCTAACCAAAAGAAACTAACCTAGGAAGAAACAAAAAGAGCACGAAAACAGAAACTCCAACCTAAAATTAAAAACAACAAAGCCCTGGCACTCTAAACAGGCCAGGGAACAGGAAACCAAAAACCAATTCAGGAAACCGAAAGAAAAACAGGAGACCGCGCTGCCAGCGTTGCCTCCCTCCTCCGGCACCACACCCTCTTGGAAACAAAGAAGCCTATACACCATCCACCTTTATTTAACTTTATTATCACAGTGGTATAGGACAGTAGCTGGAGCAGAGGTGTGCTTTGATCTTCCATTGTAATACTGGGTAGCACTTTTGTTAGATTTACAGGGTAATTTTGCCACAGGAAGAAAATGGAGTTAACAGGGTAACTTCGGTTCAGGAGCAGGGCCACACCTCAAGCACACCTCTTATCACTAGTCAAGCCTACATATACCTGATCAACCCCTTCTTCCTAAGTTTGCCTCAGATTTCTCCACCCGCCCTCCTTTCTTCCCTTTATCGAGCCACCTTCTCTTCAATCATCCCCACTCTCATCCCTCCATCCTTCCCTGCCTTCCCCTATCCATTTCTATTCAACCAGTGCATCCTCCCAGACCAGTAGCGCAGACATCAACCTTCCTTCACCTTTACCATTCTGTACAATATCCATTTTTTAATCCTTAACATTTACATTACATGCATTGCACATTGTTGTTGTGTGGTCCTTGCTAGTGACCAGCCCCTATAGGGACTTACAGCTAATGCAGAGGAAAAAAGACGTAAGGGAACAAGACATTAACAACTGGGCATTTGAGCAGGAAGGAGAAAGTGTTAGTTACTCTGTAAATACTGAGGACCTCCAGGGTACCCAAGTGAATTTTGGGGGAAATTATGTTAACAGCCTTTAGTTATTTTGCACTGAAAGAAGAGGGAAGGGCAGTTTCATGCCGTATTACAGCCTGCAGACCTCATTCTCGGTGTGTAATGTAAAATGCATTGTATAATCTGGAATAAAGACAGCATTAGCTATAGCAGACCTGCTCAACACTGCAGCAGCTCCGAGCAGGTAGAGTTTGCTGCAGCTCCTCTGAAATACTCAGCTGCTACTCCCTGTTCCCCACAGGCTTGTTTTCTTCTTGGTACTGACATTTCAGCACCAGTAGACATCAGTCAGGATTTAGTAGAACCCGATCCACACAGCAAAATTTGTAATCGCAAGTGTCCCCCACCACATATTGATTTCTTTTTTTTTTTTTTCCATTTTAAATGGATAAAATCTGAACCACCACCTGCCCCATTCTCTCTCTGTCTCTCTTTCACACACACACACACACACACATACACCGTTAACATCTTGCTCCACAGAAGTGCTTTGAAATGAACTATTAAACTGATTTATATTGAACAGTATTTGTGTGCAGATGTGTTGGTGACCAGAATGATGCTTTTACAGATCCCATCTGAACCAACGACCTATGAAACCTCACTGTGACACTGATTTAGACAAACTGGTTCGTCTGCTATTGGATGGTATTGTTGTATTTCAAGCACAAAATCAGCATCACATTATGAAAAGTATTGTTTTGTTGTAATCATTATTGTTATCTCATGTTAATATTTGCACATTTTTCTCATGAAAGTAAATGAACACTGTAATATGAAACATTTTCCATTATAATGAAAGAAGTTGTTGTAACATTTTACATTTTCTGTCATAATGTGATAATTTACATCACTCCTGTCAGGTAGGCATTACCACCACAGTCGAACTGTCAACATGCAATGCACAATTAAACATGTTTCACACATAAAGACACATACACATCACAGCACGAGAAAAATAAAGTAACTCGCTGGCTTCATCCCTGAGGGAATGAGTCCACCTTTATTCTTCAGCCTCCTTTTCTTGGAGTGTTACAACAAAGAACAAAAATCCATTTCCTCTTAGGCTGAAATGTTAAATAAATAAAGAAATACATTAAATATGCATAAAAATAAACAGCTTTCAATAAAATGTTATGCAAAACATAAAATGACAACATAAATAATATCCGTGGCAATTGAAATTTACATTTCTATAGTATGAGACTTTCACATTAAGATGTGATAGCTTCAAACTATAGTGAGGAATGATTTGATTTGATTTGACCAGGCTGGCTGGGTCGAGACATGCAGGGAGTCTGTTGTTATGACACAAACAGCCTCTCTCTCAACCAGCTACAGCCCAGCTTTCATCATAATGAGCCGGAGAAGGAACAGTGGTCTGTGTGTGCAGCTCTCATCTGAGTGATCAGGGACCGACTGCAAACACCGACGGCAGATACAAGAAAAAATATCTAATTGCGCTATTGTGTCACGAAAATCACTTCACACGTCAACAGTCTCTTGTTAGTTGTAGTACAGCACTTCATTTGTAAATATGTCTTGGGGACTTTTGAGGCTTTCTATAGATGATGTTAAATTCACTTTTCTGCACTGTAGCCTAGAAATGCCTTCAGCATGATGACAAAGCTCTTTTTTTCAGTTGATATACATTGAATGTATTGTCATAAGGTTTATTTGTGTAATATCACTTGTTTTATGTTGTAATGTTACGTATCTTGTATAATGTATGAGATGGTAGAGGCCATTCTGAACAACTCAGATCATCCACTTCATAACTCATTGATGTAGTAAGAAAACAGCGGCTCCTCTCTCTTCTCAGCAGGACAGAAAGATATAGAAGATCCTTCATACCTACAGCCATCAGGCTTTTTAATTCTTCTGCAAATGGTAGATGAGCTGACAGATAAATGAATTTCCCTTCGGGGATTAATAAAGTCATTCTTATCTAATCTTGAAATATGTTATAGCTTAGATTATAAACCTTTCGCATTATAACAACGCAATGATCACTTTTTTTTCACGGTGAGGCAGCAGTGTGTTTCCACCCTGCTGCTGCATAGAACAAGTCTTGTGTGGGTTTTTCAGAGAATCATTTTGATTGAATGACTTTTTGGCATCAGGTGTTGGTCAGTTTTACATCTCGATCAGCAAGAAAATAGTTTTGGCTCCTGCCTCCGTGTTTATATTCTGCTACACCTTTGATGTACTTTGACACTTTGGCCCTGAGAAGGTAAACTGTACTGTCAGTTTGTTTTTTTGTTTTTTGCTCTCTCACTGGTGCTGTCTTCCCACAGCAAAGGACAGGTATAACCACAGCGTTTTTCATATGGCTCATCTGTTCTGATCTTTCAAAAGCTTTCAGAGATCAGAAAAACTCTCCACAAATACACAAAGACAAATGTGGTGAAAGAGAGACTGGAACCGTGGTGACACATTTTCCAAGGCTGCGGCCTCGGGGGGCCTTCATCAGGCCTCGCTGATAGACGCTCTTTATTCTCTCCAGGTTATTTTGGCAGGGGCAGGACTTGCTGAGCTATGGCCACTGTGTCCACAGGGGCCAACGGGCAGAGGCAGCAATAATGAGCAGCACAGCCTCTCTTCTCCCTGCTCCAAATTATCCCGCCGAGGCTGGGAGAGAGAGAGAGAGAGGGAGAGAGAGAGAGAGGGGGCAGGAGGAGAAAGTTACCCCCAGGCACAGTTATGCTTGTTGAAGCACTCAATCACCTCATATTAACATCTTAAAACTCCAAAACGCGGCGCTGGCCTCTGGAGAGCTTGGTAAAAATGCTGCCAGTCTACAATTAAAGGCGAGCTTGTGGAGAGCTGACAAACTGCATTTCTTTCTTTTCTATTTTCTTATTGGACTCACACCCGCTGTCTTTTGCTCTAATTCCCAGGCCTGTCACTCTTACTCTCTTTGGACACTGACTACAGAGGCTTATCTTAGAGTGTTTAACTCCACATTATTTAACCGTTTTAAGTTATTGTAGCTCTCTTCTTATATTCCGTACAATAGGGTCCTATTGTACGGAATATAAGAAGAGAGCTGTTGAAAGTGACTGTGTATTCAGACTGTTCACTGTGTTGTATTGCATGGCAATGTTTCCATGGTCAATGGAATACTGAGTCTCTGAGTAACACGAATCCCAATGAGATCTAAGGAACTGGGGAACCGAGGAACCGGAAGGTAGGCTTGCAGAAAACGTTGGATAGGGTACATGGTTGCAGAGACATAGACCGCGCTGGAGCGACTCGATTGGCTCAGGATGGCACATGGATCCTGGGGCTAGAAACCGCAGGGCCACTGACAGAAGCAAGACGTATAATCAGATAGTAATCAGGTAATCAGTAAAGGTGATAATGTCACTTTGATATTGTCACGAATAAATTCATTTCAGTGTTGAGCCTGTAATATGGCAGTGTTGCCCAAACACAAATCTTGAATAGGTCTAAGCTACTTTCACAGTTAAAAAGGTCTCTGTTGTCATTGTACAGACACAATATGAGATTTGCTTGTACAGCACCTATAAAAACTCACTGTATATTCACACACACACCCAGCTTCACTTTCCATAAAACACACACTCTCATTCTATAACTGCGATCAGTAAAATATATGAAAACAATATAAAACGTAATTTTAAAATGACAGTTGTTGTTGCTCTGGTTTATTTTGTTAAAATTGATAAAGATTCATATTTAAAAGTTGTGCAATGCTCAGAAATTAAACCCAGCCGTCCTCTTGCCTTATGTGCAGCAGCAGTGTTGCTTCAGGCTGTGATCACTTTTTGTATTCCTCACAGCTCTCCATGAAAACATCCTGCTCCTCTTGGCTGAAAGAAGCAGCCCATGATCAGTTTATTTAGTGCAGAGAATCTTATGAGGCCAAACAATCCTTTTGATGTGAAGCTGCACAGAGCACAAAGCTGAGAGCCGGACTAACTAACTAACTAATCAAGTTGATAACCACTGTTGTGATACCAGTTAACTCTGACCGGAGCTTTAGGTTTTGTTGAGCTGGATCATGAACAAACAAACAGGAAATGGGCGTGTACTTTTAAAAATGTCACACCATGCATCTGATTGCCTGGCATCGACTAAACCAGGTGGAGTCACTTGGTGAATTCAGGGCAGTGTGTGTTGGATGTGATGTGATCCAGCAATATGGTGGCCCTGAGACTCAGACCAGTCCAATTCTCCAAATGGAGACACTAAACCGATGAAGCCCACCAGACACCTGGACACATATAGTGGATGTGCGTACGCTGCTATTCTCTGCTTGATCAGCAGTTCCCAACTCTTTCCCAACTCATGGCCCACTTGAAAATTTTGACAGCCTACATCCTGCAACCCCACGAGAGTACAGAGGAGAAATAATCAGCACTTTTTTATTTCAATGATAATGATGAAGGTTCTACCACGGATGGAATCTTTTGTTTGGCAGCAACACCATCAGAGTTCCCATCACTTTTTTATTACAGTCATGGGTCATATGAAGAGAAGAATTGCATTCATTTGTTATTTGGACCAAATAAAAACTTTTTTTTTTCAGTATATATGGATAGTTCATTCTCTTTGTGGCCCACCAATGGGCCCCAGGCTACAGCTTGAGTACCACATGGGCACCACTTAAAAAAAAAAAAAAACAACAAACAAACACCTGAAACAGTATTATTAAAATGGGATGACCATGGGGTGAACTCAAAACAAAAGTTCAGATCAGATCAAACAGAGAAATATAATATTTCCTCTGCCCCCTGAGAGCGACGTCTGTGCGGGAGGAGACATTTGAAAATGATTAATCCAGTGTTGAAAAATGTTCCAGGAGGATTCTCATACATCTCTCTCCCCTGCTTCTTTACAAGATACAGTAAACTCCTTTTAATAGTCTTATCCTGCGTCGTAGCAGGAAAAGGTCAGGAGTAAAAATTCTGCCTGACACCGGAGCTTTCTGTTGGGTAATTTAGAGTCGTGTCAAAAGAGACCTTTTGCCGTGTGAAGAGGAGACACGCTCCATATTTATGACACCTCTGTTTGAAGGGTATTGAAGGAGTTAGAGAGGGTGCTCTCTGAATTGTAAAAGTAAAGACGTGCTTTGTGGCTCGGGACAATCTTAAGCTCATGTCTCCATGAGGAAAGGAGACACCTACTCTGTCAGTGAGTCTCAGTTTAACTCTGAAGACTTTAGAGTGCTGGAGCTTCAGTATATATTCTTCTCTGACCCTGTTGCCTCTGTCTCTTGCTCTATAAAACATCAGAAAAGTCCACCACTCAGCTCGGGGTCCAGACCATAATTATCTCTTACCTGTACTAGTGCAATGCTTCTCTGGCAGGGCGTCATCCACACACAGACAAAACCTTGCAAACGGTGCTTAATGGACTTGTAACACACCTTCAAAACTGCTACAGGTCGCTGGAATGACCCAGACGGGAGGAAACGGAGAGATAAAAGATCTTTTGGCTGTCAGGTATTTACTCAGTGACCGCAGGCATTTGTTCGCAAAGCTGCGCCAGTTAATTCAAACGTGCTACATCAAGACGCAGAAACAGCCACCGCAATCTGTTTCAGGTTTGGTAAATCACACTGTACATTGTGACCTGTTGTGCTCTCCTCTGATGAGCTGATGAACGGATGCGGTTTTCGGCTGCAGAAAACTCTTGTAATAAGTTTGAAAGAGTCAGAACCAGACATGATTTTAGAATCTCTCCCACCGGACCCTTTAAGTCTTGTCCACTAATTAAAGCTTCAGTTTGTTTTATATATGCTTCTGCTGTCAATAAAATGTCCAAGTAATTGAGTGAATATCTTCTCCAGCAAATTGCTGCTTATTTTGCTCACAGCTATTTTTTTTTCTTGTCTTGTTTTGAGAGGTGCTTCAGGCAGTTTTACACTTTTGCAGGTTGAAAGAAATTATACAATGGCTTGATTGTGTTAATCCTTGTTTGGATGAACACTCCATGAAGTTACAGGAGATTAGAGAACCACGGCTGTGTGCTGAGGTCAACCTGGCATTTTTGTCAATAGAAGCACAGGTTCAGCCAAACCACATTCACACAGAGATGCAGCCATAGACTTTAAATAAAGATGAACGTGGCCTCCGTGACGTCTCCCATTGGTTTCTGGAGCGGTTTGAAGCTCAGTAAACTGGTTAGTTTTCACCCCATTGACAGTGTTTGGCTCTGACCCCTAACTTCTATCTGATCCAAAGAACTGGACGATGATGCCACCTAGCACAGTCATCATTAAAACTTAATGTAGAGTTCCAAGACAACCAGTATCAGCACAAAGTCAGTGGGGTTGATGTGTTTCTTATATAACTTCTTAAAATATAATCTGACAACTTATTTACTTATTAACAGGAAGGGGAAGATGTAAATAGATATAAAATAGAAATATAAAAAGAATAAAATCAGAGCATAATTAAAAAGCTTGGTTACTGTGTTGAATGCTTTAGTGCAATTATGTAAACTGAATAAACATGTCAGTGAAAGCTTTCAGAGTTAATAAAAGCATCTTCACAGTAGCCTACACATTAACTCCTCGTCCTTATACTCTGGCTCCGTTCCTGTTCACTCTGTATACGTCCGACTTTAAATAGAACTGAGGGTCTTGCCACATTCAGAAATACTGAAATGACACGTATAGTGCGGTGTGTATCAGGAACAGGCAAGAAGAGGAGTACAGGGATCTGACACCGGCCTTCTGAACACCTCCAAGACCGAGGAGATGGTCACTGATTAATGGAGGTCCAGACTCATTCTTCACCCAGTCAACATAGGACACTGACGTAGTACAGACTAAATATCTCGGTGTGCACACTGACCAAGGTGATTAGCAAGAGAGAACATTGATGAATCTTCAATGCACAAACATTAGAGAAATGTTACATGCCAGGCTCCAGCTCCTTTCCCATCAGGACACATTCAAACGCACAAACTCTTGATACAGCAGCTGGAAGTCAAACTAGCTTCCAGAGAAAACACTTAATAAGAAGACACAAGAAGAATGAACCCATATCAGATCCTGCATGGGACAGGTCACCACTCTAAGGTAACATGTAATGACAGACATGAATTAATACCTACAGCAAACATGATTAAACTCTGTAAACACAGTATGATATGTTCTGTAACTCAGCTGGTTAATAGATGAGACGAGGTAATGACATTATTTAACTTTAATTGGTCAAGCACTGCTTTCCTTTCTGGTCCTGACATCATGCCATTACTCTCAAATCAAACAATTTACTATCTTGTGTATGCAATTTATTTGCATATGCAATGCTAATAAATAAATATTGTTGGACATATAATCTATTAAACAAGTTTCAAATTAAAAGAGATGACTTTCTGTCACAACCCAGCCAGTAATCCAGACTAATCCACAATGTAAATAATTTGTGCTGTGTACTGTTACCTCAGTGTTTCAGCCCTGCAGAGCTGAGGGTGATGTGATGAAGGATCCTGGCAGGCCTCGGGCTCTGCCACAGCACAGCCGACCTTCTGCAAACACA
>OMNW01018392.1:13287-34957 GCA_900303245.1 Selene dorsalis | reverse complement strand
TATAACATAATAGCATCAATCTCTTATTGTACAAACTGCACATAAGAAGTTAAGTTCTTAGTACTAGAAGACTAAAGTACTTCTTCTGACTGTGTTGCTCAGTCTGTCTGCTTGACAATCCTACTTTGCAGAAATATGATTTAAGAAAACAGACTGATCTGACTGACCTTGTTGGATAAAACAGATGTTTATAAAGTTTTTTTCATTTCAGGGCATCAGTTACAGCTGCAAAAAAGTAATAAAACGCAACATATCACAGTATGTCATTGCAATACTCACAATGTTTAAAATCACAAAAATACCTTATTGTAACTGAAGTATTGGGGACAATATCATATCGTAGGGCCTCCGGTGATTCCAGCCTTGAGTGTGAGGTAGTCGTGCACTGCGGTGGTGACCTTTTGGATACAAAACATCCTTACTTTATTTTCTCCATACACACATTTGAGTACTGCATCATAACTAGGGTATGATTTTTGTGAGTTACGGCAAAAACGCGTTTTGTGGCGTCAAATTCTGTCTTTTTATACCTGAATCCAAGTGAATGTTTGAAAAAGTTCCCTCAGTTCCCAGGGCAGTCAGTAACCTGAAAGCGCCTTCAGCTCTGACTATCGATGGGACAGATGTTTAAAAAATGTTGAGCTGAAAAATGTTTGAAACTAAAATTAAACTTGACCAAACCTCCAGTGATGCTGCATCATGACACCTGTCACTCCCTAATAATGATTGGGGTTAGAGGTCACTTTTTTTTTCTTTACATGTCATTGTCGTTAGAGCATTTAAAGGCATAACAGAGGCATTAGGTGCACTGGAATTTTTTTCACACAAAAATCTAACTTGAGAAAAGTTGTCCCATACGTAACAAATAAATCTATAGATAAATAATGATTGCATTGTTTAGAAAAATTTCACCCCCTTTATTATCTTGTCACCTCTCTTGGGACCTGTGGGTGGCCCCGACCCACAGGTTAGGAATCACTGTCACGTACACCTACAGAATCTGATATAAATCACAGAGCCAGGTTGTCTGGGATCAAATATCTTACGTTTCATTACCTTCTGCATAGAATATGACTGATCTGCCTCTAGAAATCTAAAGCCTCATAGGTTTAAATTTCATGAAATCAAAGAAGCTCATGATAGAGAAAATATTTGGCACGACAGAGACTTTAAAAGTCTCGTAAGCTGGTGCTAAACACACGAACAAGATCTTAGTGCCCTCTACTGGCCACAGGTATGTCCTGCATGTGCTCATCGTCGAGCGCTCCAAAGTTGATGTGAGAAAAGTAAAAAGAAATATGTAAACAAAAGCAAATCTGACACTGATGAAAACTGTAATATGTAATGTATCTATTATATATGATGTAAAACATAATGCAATTGTGTGTCCTTTCCTCTATGCATTTTTGTTAATTTGAACTTTTGGATATGAGGTTCAAAGAACAACAGCATATAAAATGACATTTAAATATTTGAACCGCTTCAGTGTTTTCCCCGGTAGAGATGTCTTCATTTGTCTAAATAAACAATCTCTAAATGCTGGAGATCATAAATAATGTTTATTAGACAAACCTGTTCATTTTCATTTCTGTTCATTTCAAGTGAACTGATGTTTGATCCTCGTGTGTCCTTCACTGAAACACAACAAACATTAAGACAGAACAAAGAAAACAGGAAGACGCAGGTGTTTTGCATCATTATTTACAGCTGTTTTATTTGTGATTTCCCCAAAACATTATCAGTATTTTACTACATACAATGCATGTAATCAAAGTACAATGGATCAACTTCAAAGAGAAGAAGAGCAAAAAAAGAAAAGAAAAAGAAAAGAGCAACACAAAAAACAGGCGGTGATTTTTAACCACGAAGAGAGACATTGGTTAAGGTACTATATGTATAACACTATTTATTCTCGTATAGGGCTGCTGATGGTGCTATCAACAGCAATGCCATGGCAACTGTTCATGTTGAAAAGACGAGTTTCCGCTAGAAGCACTGAGGTCTGGTGAGTTTTACTGCAATGTGGTGTGCATGTGTGAGGGTAGAAGGTTCTTATCTTGGGACTCCAATGAGATCAACTATAATTTTAAGCTTTGTTTTTGTGTGTGTTCTCTAATGATGAGAGCGGGGTGTGCTATGGGAGGTCACAATCTGCTGGAAATATGTGGAAATTAAGTCAAATTAAAATTAAATCAACACGTTTCATTAGAGGCCGATATTACTGATTAACTTTGAGAAAGCAGGTCGGCTTCACAGGAACCAAACGTCACTGAAGAACCTGTGAAAGGCAAGTAAATGAAAGTAAAGTAAAGAATGAACCAACAGACAGACTCTGACACAGCATGTCCCAGTCACACGTACCTCCCACAAGCAAACTACTGTTGACTCATAAAACTGATACAACGATTGAAGAAACTAACAAATGTGTGGATATGAGGAGAGGGAAAAAACAGCTACTAAAAGTCAATGAAACTGTCTTAACATCAGTAATACAAAGACAGATTGTCCTGTATTCTGGTTTAAAACCCCTGATATTGTCCCAAAATAAGGCTGTGGGTTCTAGGCACACCAAGGTTAAACTGAGCTGAGCAATATGTGCATTTATGTTTACTATTTGTTTTTTAAAAAGACATGACACTTTCTGTATGTACTGAATGAAGTAATGTTTGATTCATTTCTAACCACCTGGCTACTCCAGGTCCAGTTAAAAAAACAAAAAAACAAAAAACAGATGATGACAACAAATCATTTTTCGACATCACACGTTTTGCAGAGCATTTAGAGACAAAAACACAAGTGCATCATTGGCAAAAACTGCTGGTGAGGGAGAAAGAAGTGCACACCAGGGTGCATTATGTATCTGTGTGTGTCTATCTGTGTGTGTATGCGTTATGTGTGTGTAGGTGTTGTGTTCAGTGTCTGGTCTTTCTCAGTCAGTCTGTATGAGTTTGTGTTGGTCTGTGAGTGCAGCTGTTTTAAGTGCATATGTGAGTATGAGCAAGCGCATATTCAAAGAGGTAGCAGAGAAACGCAATCAAGAGCGACAGTTGAGGGACGAGCGTCCGACTGTCACCACAGTAGAAAAGCTGACTTTCTACGTACCTGCTCTCCTCAGGTTCAGCGACTCGGAGCTGCACGTTAACTGAGACGAATTCAGTTTTTATTCTGCTGAATTTCATTTCATTTTTCAGAATCCAATTCATTTCATTTCATCAAGAGAAATCATTTGAATCTGGTTCAGTTTACCTGTTTTCCCCATATGGGCTTTTTTTTACTAATTCATCCTTTTCCCAAAAGAACATGAATCTGATTTAATACAATAAAACCGTATCATTAAATATCAAATATTTAAAAAATCTGATTAAACTCAACCTGTAAATTTTCATGTCTGTCCAAAGCTTTCCATCAGCAGCAGTTGATGGTAGTAAATGAACCTTAGACGAGCCTTAACTTCCACATGCTGTGAGTTGAAAACGTGATTCGTTAAGTCAGTATAATACGAAGAGTGATCACTAAAGGCTTGGTGTGTCATTCACAGCATATATTTTGAAGGCCTGCCCGTCTGAAAGCTGAGTGAGAGCAGCAAACAATAAGATTCAGACTCAGAGTAGAGGGATGTGGGGGCTTACAAAGAAAGCAGAGTGCTGAGGTTGGGCAAGAGCAGGTGTGTGAGACTCAGCAGGAGGAAACAATGAAAAAAAAAGAAAAGAAAAAAAAAGCACTATTTGTATCTAGAACATCTAAAATGGGATCCCAATGTTACAAACCCTTATGAGACCTTTGAGGAAAGCATAGAGAGAAATACACAGGAAACCCGCGATACAGATGCAAAGCTGACTGAGGGACAGCACTGCATTTGATGTTGTTGTTGTTATGCCCAGGCCACAGCACTAGTTTACACTTTAAGTTGTTAGGACAGAGCAGTTATCAAAGTCAAACTACCACTCCCTTTGTTTAAGTCACTGTGAAATCAATGCGACGACCTCGTCCGTCTTTCGTCTCTGAATGGTTGTATTGATCTTCGCACAAGCCTGATGATGAGTGTGCATCACAAACACAGCACATTGTGCTCTGCAGAGAAGCCCGCAGGACAAGCGGCAGGTCTGCAAAGCCCCATCAGACAAACACGTCCAAGATTTAGTAGCAGAGTGTTTCTGAGGGCTGGTGCTTTGACCTGCGTCCTGTTCTCTTGGTGCCTCTGAAGTGTGCACCGAGCAGCAGACTTGTGTCCACTCATCACCTCTGAGGTTTTAAGATACATTCACATAGCAGATTTCATCTCTGTCCTTCTCCACGCTCTGAAGTAACCTGTCTGAACAACTCACAATAGGACAGTGTTATGCATTAGACTCCCTATATTTCCTTTTGAACAATTTACTTGTCAAAACATCTCTTTTAATCTTTTTTGTTTAAGTATTTGCTGCTTTGGTATAGAATTTGTTTGGAGTATATCTCATAACTTTTAAAGGTCCCATACAATAAAGGTAGATGTCCACTGTAGTGTGTTTATAAAGCAGGTCTAGGTTCTATATTAGTAGAATAGTTGTGAGTTTGAGTTTTGACTTTTATTGTCTCCAAGGGGAAATTCTTTTCCACAGCACTGCACCTGTTTTGACAAAAAACAAAAAACAAAAAAAAACAGATCCTTGCTGCAGCTGTCCCCGGTTCGAATCCCGAATCCGGTGGCCCTTTGCTATATGTCATTCCCTCTCTCTCTGCCTCCCAATTTCCTGTTTCTCTCAACTATCCTATCAATTAAAGGCAAAAAGCCCCAAAAATATATTTATAAAAAATATACAACAGATGTGACAACACAGCAACAATACACAAAAACAGCAAAGACTGCGAAAGTATCAAAGCCTCAGTTCAGAGAGAAATGCACACAGCCTGTGCTCAGAAAGCCTTAAAACACTGAGCCTTAATCACAACGTCCTGTACTTTGTGATGTCACAAGTCACCAAGCCCTGCTGCATTTTTTTATCAGATCATTCAGAAAACAGTCAGCCAATCAGAAGAGGCAGTCAGAGCCTCCCCTCTTCCGATTGGCTGACTGATCTGTTGGAACTTGAGCTCCAGAGAGAGACCTGAGAGAAGAGATGTAAAGCTACACTGAGATGGTTTTGGTAAAAACATAGTTCAAATTTAAAATATGGGACCCTTAAAAGTAATACCTAAAAGATTTAATCCATTCAAAAACTTGGTTAGCTGCTCTTTAAAGTTAAGCTAAGCTAACTGGCTCCTGCGAATAACTTTACATTCATCGCACAAATGTGGGGGTACATCATTTCAGTACAAACAAGAATTAAGAAGTGAGATTATACAGATTATACTAATTTCTAACACTTTTCTGTTAGAGATGCGTCTTCCAGTTTTACCTGTGGCTAAGATATACTAAGTTATGTATCTTAGGCTTGTATGTATCAGCTTGTGTCCTTGTTTGTCCAGATTAAAAATCTAACAAATTAACTAAAAATCATTAGATCAAATCTGTGTCACTTGAGAGAGAGCGAAGAGGGGTTTCAGCTGCTATGTGAGCATAGCTTTACTTCCATGCAGAGTTAGGTTTTTTTTGTTTCGTTTTTTAATATGCATTCACACACTCCAGAGGTGACTCGATGCTACACAGGCCTCTGATTTACTGACTTTAAGATTTGTAGGCTTATATTGAGATGTTTGAGGTAAAAAAAAAAATATCATCCAGCATATGAAAAGAGAAAATGGGATAAAAAAGGAATATACTGTACATATACACAAAAAAAACTAAATTAGTGTTAAAATAAAAATGGATGTTTTTTTAATAATAAAGTCATGCTGCGACAAAAAAATATTTATATATATGTATGTATGTATATATATATATGTATGTGCGGAAGGGAGAGGTAGTATGTTTGGTTAAACGTAGCGCCAAAGCTTAGCGGCACGTCATCGGTTTGTAGAGACAGAGAGACAACAAAGACAGAAAAAATATGGAAATGAGGCAGAGATGAGGATCAAGTGAGTAAAGCAGGAAAAAAATAAACAGGGAGAGTGACAGTTAACATTTAGAAACATTGGGATCCACTCGTACACTGACTGGTCTACTGGCAACAGGATTCTACTGGACAATCTTCTTCGTACAACAACTGGCAACTAGTTCACTGTATGTCTGACATAAAAAC
The DNA here is from genome assembly GCA_900303245.1 of Selene dorsalis. Lineage (NCBI taxonomy): Eukaryota > Metazoa > Chordata > Actinopteri > Carangiformes > Carangidae > Selene > Selene dorsalis. The sequence goes on along the minus strand of OMNW01018392.1, from coordinate 28,799 downwards.
ACTGCAAAGATTGAGGAAAGAGTTGTAGTGTGTCTGTTTGAGTGTGTGTGTGTGTGTGTGTGTGGTATGAGTTTATGTTTGGTTCCCTTAAAAGCTATTGTAAAAAAGTCATTCTGTAAATTATTGAGGTATCTGTTTGATGTTTTCCAGCTGAGTGAGGTTTCTGTAAGTAAGGCTACTGAGGTGGAGCTGCTGACCTGGGTTGACGGGAGGAGGGGTGAGGATGGGGGAGAGAGAGAGACGCTTTAGCTTTGTTTGGGTCCATTTGAGCGCTAATGGCTTCTAGCATCAGCTACGGTCCTTGTGTTAACTGCTGTAAAAATGTAAAAATACTAAGTCAGATCCGTGATGCAGGTTTACCATTCTCCAAAACTTAACCTTTAGCAATGGAAATCAAGAGGAATCAGCAAAATGTCTGTGAGCAGCGTAGCAAAGTTACATAATTTCACTCTCAGAGCCCTCACAGCTGAGCGGACCCTCTCCCCATCACCCTCTCCTGCATTCCTTTTTTAACAGATGATGTAGGTGTTGATGTTGTATGTAAAAAGTCCACTTTTATATATATATGTATATATGTCATTCAACAACTATTCTTTAAAAATTTCAAGAGCTGCGATGCGAGACACAGAGTAGTGAGAAAGGTAATGTCACGCTTTGGGTTAAGGAGGCGACATCTCAGTCAGTCACTGCACACTCTGCCTGTACAGCGTCATGTCACTATATCTGCCTGTGGCGATTCTTGTTTTAAAAATACTTTTATCTCCTGCGCTCTACAAACTCTACACAGTCGTCTGGACGCCCAATTCAAAAACGGTTTTCCCGGGTCAAAAAGGATCCGGCTCTTTCTGCTTCATCATTGCATGTCATTACACGTCCAATCCCACAGCAGCCTGTTTTCACTAAATCTCAGACTTCCATCAGCCCTTGGTGCGCCACAGTTTATCCAAAGAGAAGCAGAGGCGGATTGGCTGCCGAGTTAAAGCTATGAAGAGTAATCCTGCTGTAATTTGCTATTGCAGAAGAAGAGGCGGTTAGATGGTCGGGTGACGAATGTAGAGGCACGCCCATGCTGTTGCTGCGACAGTTTGCCATTGGCTAAATCCTGTGTCAGTCAGTTGAGGCAGTGTTAGTTTATGCACACTTGACTTGTGTTTGACATCCTGCTTCTGGAAAAGTAGATGTGGGTTTTTTGTTGTACAGAGCTGGGGACTGCCTTTCCTTTAACAAAGACGTAGCTCCACTGTGTGGCTACAGATACATGGCTACAATGACAAGTCTTTGTTACGCCATCAGGAAAAAGGAAAGGGAGCAAGTGCTAGTGTCCCTCCCTTGTCCAAACAAGGTGGAGGCACATCAATAGTTAAGGAGGGCTTTTCCATATACACTCGGTTGGAATCAGAGAAAGGGGGAACTTGTTCATTTGCAATTGGAAAAGGCTCCAGGAGTCCACTTTGCTCATCTCTGCTTCATTAAAATGACGTCCCAGCGCAGCAAGCCAAGCAGTAGCTAGACAGCAAACTGACACACATTACAATTGACAATCTTGAAAAAAAAGAAAAAAAAAAAAAACAGGAAAGTTTTTCACCAAAATGAAATTATTATGGATATACTGTATAATTGTCAAAAGCTTATCGATTGACTTCAGAAAGAGAGAGAGAGAGAGAGAGAGAGAGAGGGAGAGAGAGAGAGAGAGAGAGAGAAGAGAAAAGACGTACATCCATAAGCCTGGAACAGACAGAGGGGACACTTCCTGTGGAGACATACTGAGTTGTCAGGCGCCCTCAGACTCAGAAAAGCTGCCGGAGAGTTAAGGATGTTCACACCTGATGTTTACGTGTGTTCAGATCGTGCGTGAGACTCAGCTAGTTGGAATGCTCAACATAACAACCACCGCTGGGAATGTTCAGTCACGTGAAGCTTTTCGCAATAATACAACAAATTAGGTTTCTGAGTCCCATCATTGCACTAATGTTCATTTCAGTAGGAGCTCATCATCCAAAACAGGGCTGGACCAATCCTTCCAATCATTGGGGACTACTGTACTGCATATTGGCAAGACTGTTTTCCTTGATCTCAGTCTGTGAAACCTGCTCCGTGTGTTTCACTGATACAAAATAAGTCTTATTTGAATTTATGAATATCGGCTCCCAGCACTTCCAGTCAAAAATATCGGCTTGCAAAAAGCCTTACTGGTCAAACCCAAACTCGGCAGTTTTCATCAGCGCTCCGTGATACAACTCAGTCTCTTTGACCAGGATTGCCACCTCTGTGTGTTCTAGTTAAATACAACGTAAGAGTCCATCTCCTAATTGCATATAGTGCTGTATTTCCAGAGCATCTTGCCATCAACAATTGAATTCTCTTAGTATTTTGCCTACATTAATCTCTAACTATGTACAGACTTAGCAAGTGGTATTTACAAAGTTTGTCCACAAGGGGGTGATCCAGGCCTGCGTGAGGGGAGAGCATGCACCGTGTCAACAGAAACGTGATATGATATGTAGTGATGTTGAAAAGTAACATCCTAAACCTCGCTTATGCAGCTGGTGTTGAAATGATATAAATGTGACAAAACGGCATGAGGCTTGATTTTATACTGAATATAAAAAAAAGTTCTTTCTCATGTTTTTACAACTCTGTCCTGCTGTTAAGAGCATCTGAAGGATTTCATTCCAAAAAACACTATACAGGCTATACATTGTTAAACTACTGTATATTGCTACCATTTGTAAAATATTCACTTTGCCCTGAAGAAAGAAAAACAAACTGAACTTAAGGCTGATATTAATCAAGCAATGTTTTCAACTCAGATGTCTCGGTGTTCTCAAATGTTGCCACTTAATGGGTATGTCCAGTTTGACTGTAATGATCCGAAATGCAAACTGTTTCGTAAAGATTTTTTTTTGTTTGTTTGTTTCTTTTATTTTTTGGAACAGAAGCTTAGGAATGAAAATATTGTAGTAATCCATTTTAAAAAGTTTCACTTTTAGCTTACTTATGCTGTTATTTAGTATGATTAGAAATCACAGTGATGCCTAGAGCTTCAAAAACAATCTCTGTCTCATGATTGTAAGCTTACGCCACACACACCGTAAACACCAAGTACACAACATCATCAGACAAACTTTTCCCTGAGGCAACAGCCGGTAGTTGGTTTTCGACCCAACTATCTAGCTCTAACTGTCTTAGCAGCAATCTAACCAGCCGGAAAAATTTTTTTTTTCTTTTTTTTTTTTGGATAGTCACTATCCACGAAATATGACGTTGTGTTTGCGTATGTCTACAAACTTCACAGGTCCAATAACGACAAAAATCCAACAGTGAAGTGCTTCCCTGCGCTAGACCCTCAGTCAGAGCCTGTACACACACCCCCTTGTGGTCCATCAATATTCTCATATACTGTACACACATCACAAAAATAGAAGGACTCCTCGCACACTTCTCAGCGCTTTCTTTATGCGTGTATACATTTGTCTTTTGAACGTTACACATACACACTCAACTGAGGAGGGCCTTCGAATCCTCTACATTATACAACACTCAGAACTGTTTGCCTCCTTGGAAGCAACCGTTTGCTCTCTTAAATATTTCTATATATATATATTTATATATATCAGCTTATACGTATCATTTATATTTATATAGCATTATACATACATTCTTGTTTTGTGAAATTCCTTTTTGTCTTGTGAACAAGGAATTCCAGCCGTAGCATCTCCCTCTGTCTACCCAATCTCCTTTGCTCATTCCTCCCAATCTCGCCTTTCCTCTCCCGCCATTCCCATGCTGAAACATTCCTACTTGAAATTCCTTTCTTCACTTCATCGGACCATCTGAGACCTCACCTACTCAGATACACAGGGCTTAGCAGGAAAACACACCTGCTACACTCCCATCTTCACCGAGTATTTTTAAACTAGTGAACCAAGTATAATTTTCACAACATTACTGTATGCTTGCCTGTGGCTGGCCATGTCGGTGTTTCATATATTTGGATGTATTCGCTGTCAAACAAACAACAGTTTATAGCTAACTAACACTAGTGTAGTAACATGGCTAAGCAGTTTATCGGTACCTCACGAGTGCCAGCATGGAAAATCACTGTAAATCTGTGTATCTATCCCTGTCCGTCGTCACGATGATGTGAACATGAAGCAATGTTATGAGGATGACGGTAAAAACGGATGTGACGTCACATCCATTGAGCTGTCCCCGCTGTTAGAAATAAAAATAATGGCAGGAATCTAGACGTGATGTCTGAGGGAAGGTGGGGATGAGCAAAGGCAAATCTGGAGTTTGTGGATTGTGGAGAGGATCAGGATGTCCAGCTGCTCCAGATGTCTCGTAGTCAAGATATCCACGTGACCTAATGAAATGTAATTCGGTATTGTGTTTGCGAACCCTGTCCGAATGCTGCGGACGTCCACAGCATATTCAGGTGTCTCGAACCCTGATCTGAGTCTTGCTCCTAACAGTCAGGAGGAAGAGGAGAATGATGGGCCGATGATGGAGGAGGTGAAGGTTACTGTCTACCTATTTGAATATTAATCTTTCTCCCACATGTCCAGGGATGTATCAAGGCTGGGGTGTTCTTGGGGAGGGGTGGAGGGGGGGGTAAAGGTTGGTTAATCATCCTGTGTGTGATGAGGGTGTGTATGTTTATATGCTTGCCTTGTCTGCTATGACACCTCACTGCCAAACACTTCCAGGACCAGGGGGGTGAGCTGCATGCTGTGCTCGGGCTGAAAGGACAGCGAGCGGTACTGCTTGGAGTGCTCCTCGTTCAGACTTCGCAGGTCAGCCAGTTTCTGGATCATCTTGGCGTAGAGGAGGCGTCCACCTGGGTGGTTGACCCGGATGTACGCCTGCAGCGCCTCCGACAGACGGTCCTGCAGCTGTTCGATGCGGACGTGGTCTTGAACACCTGGACGATCTGCCAAGAGAGAAGAGAGACGGTGGGAAGGAGGAGCAAGACAACCAAGCAGAAGGAGGAAGAAGCAGATGGTGAAGAAGGATAAGGTCCGTGGAAATGTTCACTGCTAAACTTCAAAAAACTTCAAAATTCAGCTAAAGACAGATAAATTCATATTAAACGGTAGGATTTTGTAATAATGTACCATTTTCTGACACTTTTTTTGCTGTAGATTCAGCGGAGACACTGCTGTCACTGACAGAGCCTGTAATATACCTGTGCCCTGATGATTCACACAAACTGCACCATGTGGATCTGGGTCAAGGAAACTCTGCTTTACTTCATTCATGTACAAAGATTTTGTTGCTTTGACGGCAGTCCTCATGCCTTGAGGAGGAAAGCTACAAAAAGCCTTTGAAATGTATAGACAAAAACGAGGCTGCGTCACGTGATCCCGAACTAGCCTTGCTGCTTGATGGCCTCATTCAGTGATGACGATCATTCTCTGGTTGTCAAAGTGTCATTGAAACCTAAAAAATAATACACGCGCTGTTCTGATGAAATGGTGTTGTTAGAAGACATTTCACCTGTCAACTATCTCAAAAATAGCTGGAAAAACACCCACAACATCAGCAGCCAAACACACACAACACAAGTGGTACCTGGGGAGAGCAGGCAGATGGCCATGAGCAGCACATGTTCCTCTTCATGCAGGTTGAGTTTCTTCAGACCAACCTGGAACTTCACCAACGGCTCCAGCAGCTCCAGAGTGTGACCCGCTACAGAGGTCGACACAAAGAGTCGGTTACATCCTCTTTCACAAAGGCATGGAAACATATATTGTGCTTTGTTATTGAGTTCTGAATGAAAACGCACTTCATACAGCAATGAGCTTCACTAGAGAATGCCTGCGCTCCCTCTCTCTCTCTATTTATACACTGTGGAAAGAGGACATCACTTCCTGTCCTGCATATGTAAGTGAATATGCACACATATGAGTGTGTGTGTTTGTGGCCGCTTTATTGCTTCCATGAAAATATCTGAAGTCAAAACCTCATAGTAATGTGCAAGTGTGCGTAGTAAAACAGTTTGTGGATGATCCTCGTAAGGCTCCGTTATATAGGGTGGGAAAAAAAATCATCACAGCTGTGTAATCAGCTGCTACAATGGACATATTTCTTTCCATGAGAGTCTGTTGTTGCCTGTAGTTCTATTTCATCAAGGCAGTGCTTGATTTCACTGCAGTGGCCCTGAGAGCTCAATGCACTGCAACACAATACAAAAATCTGCAGCAAAATCAGATAACACCTCCATCAATTTGACAACACATGCTCGGCAAAAAATATTACACACCTGCCAACAGACGTGTGAGGTTTGGGGAGAAGGCGAAACCACAGCTGAGTTCCAGTCCAACCAGTGGCTCTTTGTACCATAACATCCCCTCTCTCTGTCTCTCACACTCCCTCACTATTGGAATTTAAAAGATGGACCTGCTGGAACGCCCTTTTTAATCAATGCTTTTAATTTCAGAAGTCCTACACAGGTTCATAACTTTTAAATGTCCCTTGGAACCACTTTTGATGTGTTGAAGGACTGAATTAGCTGGTGATTTTTTTACAGCGTGTGTCGTGAAATTGATGAAGATGTTTTCTGAATTCACAGCACATCTGTATCTTTGTGTGTGTGTGTGTGTTTTTTTTAAGTCGCAGTGTGTTGAGTTCTCAGGATAGTGCAAATCTACAGGATGTGTGATCAATAATCAAAGCCATTACGCTGCGAGTGAGCAGGCGTGTGTATCTTAGCAACTGATCCCATTCCTTGACTGTGATGGTGTGAGATGAAACCAACCCTTTGTAACGTCATTGATGCAGTATTTGAAGTCGGGTCCTCCACAGCTCCAGGACATGTCCTCCAGACTGAATGACTGGTTGGACCGCAGCATGATGATCTCGATGGCACTTGATTTCAACAGAGCAATCTGGTCCTCTGCCGTCAGCTCTCTGGACCACACACACAGTCACAGATGCGGTATGAATGATATTACACTGAAACAGCTCTTAATTCTACTATTAGCTGTCTAGTAATAGCAAAAGAAAAGATCCCTTAGTGACAATAAAAAGGCAAGAATATAAAGCTGCTAAAGCCTGTTTTTCATAAGAATAAATTCAGACAGCAGAAAAAATACAAAGCTAAGTGTAAACAGTTGTTATCATTGCTGGGCTTGACTGCATAGAGACGGAGGTGGAGCAGACAGAGGCCAGAGGAAAAACCAGAGAAACAGCTGGATTTTCCATGTGTCCAAACTGTCGCACACATGGAGTAAGTCTGTATGTGGGTGTGTGTGCAGCCACAGCAAATGACCACTGTACAACGCACACACACACACACACGAACACACAGACACACACTCTCTATCCTACAAGATCCATTTAACAGAAAACAGGTATTTGTCTGTCAGAAAGTTGTACTTAACCACCTCTACTTGTGACTGTGTGTGTGTGTGTGGGAGGGAGGGAGGCTAATAAGCACAGCATGCATGCTGAATGTATTATATAGTTACTGTAGCAACAGTGTGTCCAACCCAAAGCTATGTGCGGCTACAAAAGCATGCGCACGCACGCGCGCACGCACGCACGCACGCACGAACACAGACTTGTGTCATTAGCAGACCCCTCCCTCAGGCCTCACATACAGTAATTACTGTACAGTGCTGGAGTACATGTGTCCCCACACCCTGAAAGCCACTGGTGCAACTTTTGCCCTTCAGATGATGAAATAAAAAAAGATTTTGTCATCTTGTTCACTGAATCCATGACCAGCCATCTTTTTTTCCTGTGTTTCTTTGTGGAAAATATAAAGTTCATTTGCACCACAGTGCAACGAGTGTGAAGGAACTCCAAAGAGCACATAGGGACAAAATCATACATTCAGTTGAACATGTGCATCTGAAATTAAGGCCCAGAGACATGATGAGGGCTGAGGTCTAATCAGACTTAATCTGCTGCTGCTAGAAATGTATGAACCTGTAATCGATTCATCATGCTGCAACAAGCTCTATGTTATGTATCTGCCGCATCTTCAAGGTAAACAAAAAAGTCTTTCTACACAGAGCTCACCCACATACCCATGATGCACTGCACTAAGGTCAGCAGCAGAATAACTGGATATAAATACAGCACTGTCTGCACATCAACTGTTTCCATTTCTGTTTGCAAACACTCATGTATGCATAATGTATGTCCATACAGCAGATGTGTCACTTCTGGTCTTTTATTACATGGTACGTGCATGTGCATTCATTTAGAAACTTATCTCTCTGCTCAGCATGTATTTATAAAGCTACAGCTTGTTCCAGCGTTTTCTTGGAGGAGCTTGTTTGTTTGGGAGCGATAATAGCATCTCATCCAATAATACACTGCATACATGTGGGCAGCAAATCAGTGTGCTCTGTGTGTGGGCGGGGAGCTCATTCAGGCTGTTAGCCTCAGTGTGTGGAGAAGCCACTGGTTGGATACAGCAGAATTTTACCAGTCAATAAATTATTAGTAACAGGAAGCTGTGGGAGTAATATCGTTTAATTATCAAGATAGCTGGTAGATGACATCAGAGGATTGGAGCCAATCAGAGGTGTTCCTGCTGATCTCCAGGTCAGCTTCAGAAGTCTGCTGCCTCCCTGAGGTTGACCAACAATTAATAAAAATATTTGCTAATTCTGGCCTAAATTTAATCACTGATAAATCTGCGTAACATTTAATTGTTGAATTAATTAATCACCTAGTATTAAAAGGTCACAAAATAATGAAAATTACTCCATCACTATCTCCAGAGCCAAAAGCAGCCACACAGCATTATTATTACAGCAGCAAATCCTTATGTCTTAGAAGCCAGAGAGAGCAAATATTTGGTATTTTTATTTGCTCAATGACTCAAATGATTAATTGTTTAACTGTCGAAATTGCATTAGATTTATTCTACTGTCATTTCAGATATCAATCAAATTAGATCGAATTAGTCAGATGCATAACAACAATGTAAACACAAGTCAAGACGACGTCATATTGTTTGAATGATTAATCTAATTAAAAGTTCTTACTGTGGTAACTCCTCGTCAAGGAAAAAAGCAACAAAACACTCTCCCAGAGAGCAACGTGTACTGCTCCACTATACTTAGTACAGAGCAACACTTTTTCAAGACTTTAAGAAATGAAAATAAAAACCAAACCATGTGGAAATGATCTCCTTTACTCAGACTTCTGTTTTTGTTCTCCTGTAAACACCAGTTTAAAATAGAGGTACAATGGAAAACTGTCCAGGCTGGAGAAAAGTTAACACCTGAAACAGCAGTTAACCTTCAACCTTTGTAGAAATAGCTATTTCTTAAACACCCCATCTACAATTTACTACCCACAAAAATGTACTAAATAGTAAATATGAGAACTTAGTTTCTTTATTTTAATGTCAGTCTTCATAAGGACCCATCCATGGGAACACTGTCTACCACTGAACTTCTTTGACTACACTTAATTATTGTAGTGTGTGTTATTTGTACCTGAAGCCTGGAATCATCTTGGCAAAACCGATGACCTTTTGGATGCTGTAGGAGACCAGGTCAGCCAGGTGGGGCAGCATGGACAGCTTGGTGTCCTCCTCACTGGAGTCTGGACTGCTGGCACCGTCCTGGTACATCATTAACAAGTTGCTTAAGTTCATCTTTGTGTCCACTGACTCTGTTTGAGGAGGGGAATGAGGAGACATGGGCAGAGGAGGGAAGGAAGGAGAGGTGGTGGGCAGAGAAAGGAGGTGATAAGTACAGTCTGAACACACAGAAATTAAAATTAAACAAACATGTAAGATATTTTTTAAATTATTATTAATATTAATATATATATTATCATTTTTAACATACCCTGCTTTAAAATAGCATTGAGCTTTATATCTGACTCCTACTGACAGCTCTTTTAATAGTAATATAGAGCAAGAACAAAAAAGGACAATACAATGGATGGACAAATACACAAAGGACTCAGCAATGAAAACAAAGATGAAGCGTCAGGAGCAGATCTACTATGTTTGCTTGTTTCTCAAATGAACAAGAAGGGATGGAAACACAGATACTGAATCACAGAGTCGTCTCTGGCACACTAACACACAGTGAGAAGCCGAGGCAGACAGTGGGCACAGAGTTACTGCTCCCATTTTTAACTCAGTAGATTTCTTCAGGCCTGTGTCTTTGCTAACGCTAACCATGGACCACGAGAGCAATCAAACACGGGAGGAGTGTCTCACCAGGAGAGTGGTTGAATGAGTCAGAGGAGGCATCAGACAGAGAGTGAAGGGAGGCGGCTCTGCTGGCACTGCGTGTTACTGGGCCTTCACGCACCGGAGGCTGCAGAAGCACAGAGAGACACAAACTTTCAAATCCTCACTGTAATGCTTTTATATCTGAGTGCACTGCTGGGTCCTACCTCCTCCTGCTCTATGGTGACACCTGGAGTTAAGAATCAAGTGCAAGCAATCACAGAAGCAAGGTTTCCTAGTTATCAGGATAGGGTTAGTCACAGTGGAAGTAGCAGAGGAAGTAAAAGCTGAAGAGGAAGAACAAGAACCTGAAGAGGGAGCAGAGGAAGAAGAAACAAAAGAAGAGGAAGAACAAGAACCTGAAGAGGAAGAAGAAACAAAAGAAGAGGAAAAGCTGAAGAGGAAGAACAAGAACCTGAAGAAGAAGCAGGAAAAGAAACAGATAAGGAAGGTGAAGAAGAAGAAGGAGCTGAAAAAGAGCAAGAAGCTGTACAAGTAGAAGAAGAAAAATAAGTAAAGGCAGAAGCTTTCGAAGAAAGTGCTTGACAAGAATAAAATAATGCAAACATGTAAACAAAGACAACAAATACTAAATGTGAAATAAAACAATAAGATAGAACTTTGGAAAGCTACATAAAAGAAAAGCGATCGTCTGAAAAAAAACAAAAAAACCCTGATGAGTGTAAGTGAGGGGAGTATGGTCTAATCCATATGCGTGTTGGCTTATTTCAAATGTTTACTCAAAGACCAGGGTGGAGAGTCCTCCAAAAAAACTATTATACACACTTCAGTCAGTTCATTGCCACTGTTCTGTACTTCTGGACTCCACTCCCACTTTATCTTTGAAGCACACTTTGGTATTTTCTACTCTGATCACAAGTTGTTGCTCAGTGTATTTTTAGCATTAACCAGGCACTACATCTTGCAGGGTTCACATGCAGTTCAAAGGGACATTCACAACTGAAAAACTCTGGTATTTACTACCCAAGGGGAGTGTGGTTGTGGCTGACTAGTGCGCAGCGTGCGACAGGATCACACTTGACACTAATAAATCACTGAGACAGGGAGAAGTGTTTCGAGACTTTCTCGTTCCATCCAATCTGTGTCCTCCGACTCATTTTCTCTGACGACCCAGTTGTTTGTTGTGGTCCACAGAGAGGACGTTGTCTCAGAGTATCGAGTGGTGGCGCGGAGGGAGAAAATACGACACCACTGTTGGTCGGATAAACCCCTTTGGTGACTCGTGTTACTGGTGTCAAGCAAACTGAAAACACACACGGGTGTGTGTTAGTCAACGCGCTGGTCTGAAATATGACTGTGGTTAGAGAGGTTATTTACAGCTATCTTGACATCACAGGAGGAGTTTTGACTGCCTTCACTTCCATTACCAGTACACTCATTTTACTCCACAATATGTGCCATACACATGTTGATCATAATAAATCTGACTGTCACCACTACCTTGTGTGTGTGTGTGTGTGAGTCCTGTGATCTTAGCTGATACAAACACTGGAGAACATAAATCACCACAGTCAAGTCAATTGCACTCAATTTGAGCTTCTTAGCCTTCAACATCTCTATAACCTGCTGACACTGGCCGTCACCACATCAGCCAGTAAACCAGCTGCTTGTGTGTTTATGTGTGTATTTACAATCTGTGGTTCACTAAGAAAAAAAAATGTTTATTTTGATTCATGAGACCAAAATGTAAGTGTGGCTGTTTCCTCGAGAGTTATATTAAAGCTTTATACTTCAACTTTTATACATATGTTGTCGTGTTTTCACACTGTATAAAAGCTGACAGTTAGTTATCATTCACAAGTAAATTATTATGATGTAAACAAACTTCCAGAAATGAAATAGCGATGGCCCTTCCTGATTCTTTACCTATAAATGCACCCTCCTCAAATCATTTACAACAACACTTAAATACGTTTACTAATAATATTTTTTAACATTTGATCAATTTCAAATAACCTCTTAAAGAGACAGCTTGTAGTAGTATTTGGCCCAATGACATTTGGCCATATCCTGTATCTTCAAAGCCTTTTACAACAGGTTCTATAGTCAGTCAGTGAATTCAGTAGGTTGTTTCATGCTTATGAGGTTCTGCAAATCCAATGTGGAACAACACCCTAACAATGTATTGTCATAAAAAATTTACTTTTGGATACTTTAGTGTTTACTGTATTATCAAATACTTAATATTAAAATTAAGTATCTCCGAACCTGAAGTAAAAATTTGAACCTTCAATTGTATTGGAGTCAAATTTTACCAAAGGGTTCATAATATAGATTCACTCAGGTAATGGAGCTGTGTACTTACACCTCCTGTTACAGCCATGGTACATACAAAAGAAAGAGAATACAGGCTCTGGAGTGTTGAAACAGAGCCAGTGGTATGCATTGCCTATGACCACTTTTTATTTTTTTTTCATCAAATTTAGTTTCTGTAATGTCAAGCTGTGAACTTGAAAATGTAAACTGAGTAGATCTTGTGTTGATAAAAATAAATAAATAATAATAATCGGTTTGCTCTTACTGGAAATATAGTATTATGTCAAAATGCTGTTCTTCAGGGAAGCCCACCCTCCACTGCATGACACCATGATCTGCTTCACCCAGCTTCATGGTGGGGAACAAAATAATTTTGGCTCCATCAGTGATAATGTGATTGTGGTTGTGGTCAATGAAGGCAAGAAACTTAGCGAATGAACTCACCCTGAAGCGAGAGAAATCAGAATAGGAGGCATCGTAGGTCTTGTGGTGAGCTTCCACCAGGCAGGAAATAATCCGTGCTTGCTCATCATTCAGCCGTGGCCTCATCGCCTCCCGGGCCGCCTCCTCCTCCTTCCTCTTCAGTATCATTTCTTTCTTCCTCTGAACCTCCTCGTCTGTCAGTATGACTGGAAAAGAGGATGGAGCGAGAAGGAGAAAAACAAACATAAGCAAAATAAGAAAGGTACAATGTTAAACAAATTAAATTCCTCACATTAACGGTGCATGACCATATCAGTGAAATTGACATTTGGCCACCAAAAACTATTTTGTCCATGAATGTAAGTCAACATTTTTACCAAATTTAACAGTTTTCCCTCATGTTATGGAGATACTGTGCTTGACATACATTCAACTGAAAAATAAAATGGTTTCCACTCTGACTGTCGCTAATGCAGAAGTGTAAATATCTGTATTATGAATTTTTTGAAACCATCAAAACAGGAACAAACCAAAAGTTTCAAACTAGATTTAATCGAGGGGTCACACTTTCAAAATTAAAAACCACAAGTATCACTTGAGAGAAACTGATCTGGGATCAGTGAAAATAAAAATATGCACTAGTCCCGACACATGGTGTCACACAGTGTAGTGACACCCCACTCTCTCTCTTCACACTGTGTTACGCAGAAGGAAACCCAAAGCTAATAATAGCGGACAAAGCAGAGAATCATGCTTGGAGAAATTTAAGAGGAGAAATAGTTTGATTTAAAAAAAAAATGAATAAAAGAACAATTTGTATTTAATTCCTGTCAAATTTCATCATGTTTCTTTCTGTTTGTTGACTTGTGTTCACAGTAGCTGTCATCGAGTGACTGTTGTTGGAGATAAAAAATAATGCTAACTTCTTGGCTACCAAGCATGTCTTAATAACTGTAGCTCAACTTCACACACTGAACTGGGTCCAAAGGAAATCGGGCCCTTAATAACCACTGTGTTAGCACAGTGAGTGGAACATCAACATTTTACATTTCACACCAGTGGAATAACATGCAGAAAAGTTTCAAAGTAGATAAGTTGATCCCTTTTAATTTTTTTATATCTTTGTTTGCTGACTCATGACATTTATATGCATATGCTATATGGCTTTTACTGTTTTTATACATTAAACTGTACATTATTTATCCCTTCAAAAAAAAACAAAACAGGGAAAATAAAGTTATGACAAAAAAGAAAGCATTATTAGTCTCATTATTCTTCATGACACGTTGGATGAAGTCAAGTGTTTGAGATCACTTGACTTCATCCAAAGTGAATGTTGGCTCACACCAGCTTGGATGTTAGTTTGGATATCCCACAATGCAACATTAGAAGTGTGACGTGAGAATAAAGTCCTATCATCAGCAGTAAAACAAAGTTAGATTTGAAAACTAGGTGAGGGAGATCTCATGTGAGCTCCAGTTACTTCCATTCCAGTTTACATGAAACATACATCTCCTCAGCTGAGCACGCAGATACGGTCTGCCAAGTCTGCTGCCTCTTTATGTGGCTGATGTAACGGGCGTTGGACATTAAAGTGCCTTTTTGCCTTATTCATGCTGCAACGGATGAAGACTGCAGGCGGAGCAGCACAGTGGTGCAGAATGGATTAGGCACAGTGTTTATAGAGAGTGGTGGATACAGAGGAGGCCGCCTCGCTCAAATGCCAAAAATCTGACCCCTTTGGCCATAATAAAACATATTTCCAGAAATGTCAGAGCGGTAATAAAAACCTTTTGTGCCCGTGTTGTGTTATAAATCGACCTCCAGACAAACAATAAAAATGTCTACATCTTAAAAAAAAAATGTTAGCAATGTTAGCTAAACCTCTTTGACGTTGTCACAGTATTAGCCATCCACTGCTGTTATTGAAAAACAGTAGTGGAAACTCCTCTTTTTTCTAATCCACATATTACAGCAAATAACAAAAAATGAATATATCAGAAGTGCAAACAACAGCACCCCACTGTGAAAATACTGTGTGAATGACTGAAAATACAGTGATGGCGGGTTTATCCTTTATGAATTTATGTCCGAGTTCATCAACAAATCCTTTTCCTTTTTTATCATGTTATCTTCAGCTCACAGCACAGGCAGAGTCTCTGGAAGAGCCCTTTCCTAATGGCAGGCAGCTGCTCTGAGTGGCTCCCTTCAAACTGTTGAATACGAAGAGGCCTCTTTAAACACAATTATTTGGATTCAAGCACATGTAACACACTACTCCCGAAGTGCAATATTTGTCTTTTAAAACACACCTACATAAGCATGTGTGCTGCTGACAGAGGCCACCGCTGGTGTGAAACAGGAAACCTTGAATTACAACCTGTGACTAAATGAAAAAGTGGGGCCTGAATGTTCAGTGTGTGAAAGTGACAGCTGTAACGAGGTGGTCTGAAAAAATCCACTTGTACTGCTCTGTAAACTGTAAACAGAGCTTATTCATTACTTAAATCGAAACAGGTGTTAACAGTATATTACCGTCACCGTTTTAATTGAGTTGTGAGATGAAGAAAACAGATGCATCTGCTCTGGACCTGGAACACTC
>OMNW01018390.1:0-10449 GCA_900303245.1 Selene dorsalis | reverse complement strand
CGTTTTGGCAACGGCCTCAAATTGCCGTGGCAACCTGTGAACCTCTTGCCAGAGCCACAGCTGAGACCAATTCATTAATCAGGGTCTCCTCTGATATTTCTGCAGTTAATCTACTTCTGACCCGTATCTCCCATATATTTATATGAAGTCTCTGTGAAACACAACCACACACACTAACACACACATGCATGTGCACTCCTGTTTCTCTCTCTCTCACACATGCACACACAGGTTGACAGCTCCTCAGAGAGAGTTGATCATGTGTCTCTCTGATTAGCTCTGTCTGTGCAATATGTGACTGTTGATCTTCAGATTGTTGGTTTGATTCCCATTTTGCCAGAGATCACACCATCCCCATTTATGAATTATGGACTCCTCTGATGTTTATCTACTTCTGGCCCCTTTCTCCCATACATTTACTTAAAGTCTTTGTGAAACACAACCACACACATGCGTGCACACTCGTCTCCCACACACACAAATACACAGACAGGTTGACAGCTCCTCAGTGTCGGTGCTCAGAGAAAGTTGATCATGTGTCTGTCTTATTAGCTCCGTCTTGAACTTAAGGTTTATTCCCATGTTGACAGAGATGGCAACCCCCCAGTGGTACTCTAAAAATGTCTGTGAGGAAATCTTCTAGTTATATTATAATATTATATATTGACCACCCTATAAATTTGTGTTTTCAGTTTTTAGTTGCCTTTTATCTGGGGTACACACATTTTTGCATGCACATATTATTTAGTGCCATTGTATGCATGTTATTTTACTCATTGTAACGCTGAAATATTGTTTCTGTTCAACAGATCACATCACACTGGATAAGCTGAACAGAGTACTGGCCATGCTACAGGGAGCCAATCAGAAGGCATTGTTAATGTATGACAACTGCATGTCATGTGAATTCACATTCCTCATTTACTCCCTTTTGACTCCCTCTTTTTTTTTTTTCCATGCAGGTATTCCAATGTAGACATGCGTTCACAGGAAGCCTATGAGCTGGCTGCCCAGGGTTTACTGGGTCCAGAGGGGAAATCACAGCCTATTCTAACGGGCCTGCGCTGCATTCACTTCCAGCCCCCCAGCTTTACTTTAGGTAAATAATCTTCAAATACACTGAACATCTCATTTCACAATTCCTAAATGCTGATGTTTTGTCTCGTGTGCTTACAGAGGTGCGGTGCCTAAATGAAACTCAGAAATATTTGCGCAAAGTTGTGCACGAGGTGGGACTTGAGCTGCGCAGCACTGCAGTGTGTAAAGCAGTAAGACGCACCAGAGATGGACCTTTCACACTGCAGGACGCCCTGACTCATCACCAGTGGACTGCCTCTGACATCATGCAGGCCATCCAGCAATACCGCTCCGCTAGGAAACATAAGCAGCGCTCCAAATCACAGATGAAGACACCAGGAGTACAGCCACCAGAGGAGAAGATGTCAGCAAGTCAACGCAGTGAAACCAATGAAGAAACAATGGCAGCAGAAATTAAAAATTAAGTTTTCATATATGGGACTGCTCTACAGACTGAAAGGAATCTGCATCCCTTTGAGTTTATCTCAGCTGAAGACAAGATTTGAAAAAGAAAGTTAGTATCTACATTTCCTTACATGATGAATCTGTTTAATATGAAAACTCTCTGTTTATTGTCTATGTTCCTGTACTTTCACCGTTAATGTATATTTTATATGTGTATCAAATCTTTATGTAAAAGTGGTTTATATTCTATCATGAAATAAACTGAATTTAGAGAATCTTTACCTTTTCTTTTGATTGTGTCACTAGTTGATGTGGAACACACTGCAGTAGTACAAAGAGGTTGCTCCATGTGTGAAGATAAAGCAGCATTTTAGAAGGTTTATAGATGAATCATCCACCTGCTTTATCTGCTCAAGTACTCCCCCAAGTGGCCGAAGGTGAAAGTTACTTTTATGTCAGTGACTTGTCTTAGTTTCAAACCAGTCATTTCCTGGACAACAGCAAATTTCCACACAACTGTCAGCAATTTTTCTCACCGACTTTAAGTCTCCAGGTAGGAGGCAGTGAGGGGGAATTAATCATTTGGAAGTTTAGTAATTGTAGTTAGTACCACACAACACTGGGGACAAAGGGAAGCCTGTGGGCTTAACCCAGACACTCACACCAAGGATTTAGTTAAATGCTGTTGTTGGACAGGGCATTTTTTTTGTCTCTACAGGGAAAACAAATGTCAGTTTTGACCCAGTCTGTCTTCATCAGAAGAATGGAAATGTGGGGAATTATCTGGGAAGTCCTTTGACTTCTACACCACAGATCCATGCAATAAAGTGGTGACAGGTTTTCTGACCTTGAGTATTTTTGCAAATCATACTTACAATTCAATCCAACAGTTCCAGCCTAAAACAGAATAACTGTGGCATAGAGAATATATTTCCTGGGGTATAAATATAATGAGTGAAGTCAGCGGCAGCCACTAATATCAGATTTGGTGTAATCATCTCGGCCGTCTGATGATGTCTCAGCGTTTCTGTTTCCCACAAAAGGCCCTTTGGGGACGGGATGAGGTTATTCCTGTGGCGCCATTGTTGTCGTGTCCTTCGCACCACTAAAGAACTTGTTGTTCCAGTGGGAACACTGTTGTCTTTGTCAGTCAGGAAAACACATAACTTCCACAAGGACACAAATGAAGTACGAGAGCACACGAGTCATTGTTCTGGAGGTTCATTAAGAATGAGACAGGACATCAGAATAACCTGATTAAAACTGCTCAGTAACACAAGTCACAGGGAAATTAACCAAAATGTTAAAAAAAAAAAAAGAAAAGAAAAGAAAAGAAGGACATTTATATTGAAAGTCCATTAATAACTTTACTCCAAGTATCTTTACTTACAGAGGTGAAATGTATTTATGATTACAAGGCCAACCTGGCAGCTGCTCGACAACTGTAATGTGGACACTACTCATTTAGAGCTCATTTGATATAAATAATCACAATAAATTTATTATAATTTTTGGACCTTGTGTACTAAACAAATCCTCTGACCTAATATACCTGTTAAAGTGAAGCAGAGACAGCGAAACTTATATTTACACAAACAACATTACATATGTTTCATGATATTAAAATGTACACTTAATTTCCAAGTAAAATAACTGCAGAACATTCAATAGCTGTACAATACAGAAGATCTTTTCTATCTCTGACATGAGAAAGTGCTGAAGTATTAAATGAGATGAATAATTGAATCTGCAGAAGTCTTCTATAAATATTCATTTCATTTTCAATTGCACCAGTATTACACTGCAAGAAAGAAACTGAATCTAAAATTATGACATATAGTGAAAAATATAAAGTAGAATGCTGCAAGATTAAAAAAAAATCAATTATTCATGTCATTGTTTCCATGGTTACAACATTTAACTGATTATAGAAAGCCCACACCAGCTGTATAATATATACATCAGTGTGTAGAGTGAGAACATATGGCTTCTGCAGAAACCAGAAACCAGGATGTGTTACGCAACGAAGTGCGGGAAATTCAAGATCTTCCTTTAAATCAGTCATTGAGGCTTGTGGTTAAGGGTTTGGTAAAAATAATAAAAGAGCTAAATGTAAAAAGGAATTTATATACATTTGTGTAACTTATAGTTTCTCCAATGGTTTGGCTCATTTCTTGAAACAGAAATTACATTCTCTAAACTCTTAGATCAGTTGGTAAAAACCAGTCTTCTTACATAGCTCACTTGCAAAAGCTCATATGTCTCAAAACAGTTCACTCATGTCAAAACTAAATTCATTTCTCATATAAATAGTCAGTGCCCCCAAAATGCATCGTCCCTTTGGCGTTGTGTAAGCACTGCAAGTCAAAGTGTTTAGATGTTTTGTTACTATGGCAGAGGACCATTGAAATATCCCTCATGTCCACCTCTCAGTCTTAGGCCAGTCCTTCATTGACAGTGGTTACTGTACTAGTTCTTTTTTGTCTTTCAAAAAACTGAAAAAAATCGATTTTACAGTAAGAGCAGCCTCCAAGGTTTGACATCAGACATTTCACTCATACTGCCAAGGAAATTGTAACCATTTTTATTCACAGACATAAAGTAACTTCCATACATCAGAGTAAAAAGAAAATGTATACAGCATAACATACTGTAATATAAACATATAAACACCTGCCAGGTAACTGTCTGAGATGTGCTCAACTCCTCCTTCATCAGTCAAGTTCTAGTTTCACCTGACAGTCAATGAATTAATTTATCAAATGTTCCAATAGATTCATACATGGTCTTCATGCTATTATGTTCCTGACTCAACAACAATCAGCAAGATCTATTCACTTGGAAGTTGTGCTAACTGTAGGCCACCTGTACTTAGTCATTTGCAAAGATGTACTGAGACATTTGCAATTTGATGAAATGATGAGAAATTCAATTCTGTTGTGAAC
This sequence comes from Selene dorsalis, assembly GCA_900303245.1. NCBI lineage: Eukaryota > Metazoa > Chordata > Actinopteri > Carangiformes > Carangidae > Selene > Selene dorsalis. Next base: position 6,022 of record OMNW01018390.1, on the reverse strand, counting down.
AATTGTGGTTAGGAAAGTGGTTTGGAGGTTTGTCCATGTTATTTTGAGAATGTGATTTCTGTTTCAAGAAATGGGCCAAACCAATGGAGGAAAACTGTAAAAAAAAAAAACATGTGCTGGATCCTTCCTTTTCCACAGGCTTGGATGGTGGCCGGGCTTTCTTCAACGCAGTGAAGGAAGGTGACACTGTGATTTTTGCCAGCGATGATGAGCAGGACCGTATCTTGTGGGTCCAGGCCATGTATCGCGCCACTGGCCAGTCCCACAAGCCCGTCCCACCCACTCAGGTCCAGAAACTTAACTCCAAAGGGGGTGCCTCGGCCCAAATGGACGCTCCCATATCTCAGTTCTGTAAGTAGCCCAAAACACAACACGGTCACTTAAGCTGAAAGCAGTTTCCATCCACAAAGCAGTGAAAGCTCTAACCCATAAATGTCTCACGCCATGCGTTCCACACTGCAGTCACAAAACATGCTGGTAGAACTAACACACAAGCACGCACACACATGCCTTGATCTCTCACAGATCCCTCCAGCATCTGATGGACCTCCACTCATTGTCACCACTCCCACAGTGTTTAAAGGTGCAATTTCATGCTATTCCATCAGTCTGTTCACAAGGACCCGTAAAAGACTATCATACAGCGGCAGGATATGGCGTGCAAACTTTGTATAAAAACTAAATAGGTCACCACACATAAGATTTGAACATTCAAGCCTGCTGGGGTTGAATCCAGACTGACAGTGCCAGGGTGTGCTGCTCTTGTCCTAACTGTGGGCCTGTTTTAATCCACTTGTAGTGCTACAGGGCAGCTGGGCGACTTTTTCTCAGATTTTTCCCCTCGTAACTCCTAACTAAGCCAGACATGTTTAAAGTTGTAACCAAATCTGTTACTGTACTTGCACCTCTAAGCAGCCCACAGCTCAGATAGCAAAGCGAAGGTAAGACTGTTACAGTAGTGTGGCATCTGTACCAACTTCTGTTGTAACCGTCTCCTGTGTCCCCCCCCTCATTAAAGAAAGGAATACAATATTTTTTGTAAGTATCACCACAAATTCAGCCAGCAACGCTTCACCTCACACAATCTGTATATTCTATATACTCTAGATGGTTTTTGGCCTATTCTGTCAATCATTTCCTTCTTACTCTAGACTGAAAGATTTTGCTTTTGTTCATAACAACACTAACCTTTCTAACTTAATGTCACATTTTGCTTAACAATCCACAATAATAGATCCTGCTATTCAGAACAAAACATATTTTTGTGTGCATCTTTTGACTCCACAGATTAAGAATAATCTTTTCCACTTCTTATTAATATTTTTTTTTTCCCCAAATTTTTTCTCTCAGTAGGATGGTAGAAAAATTGGCATTAATACAAACACTAAAACACGGATGTATGGTTACAGTAATTATACAAAATAATAGTATTAGTTGTAAAAAGCCCCAAGTTTATGTCACTCTCTGTTAATCCTATCATTATAATAGATTTCTATCAGCTACATGAATTGGACCAGTTACTCAGAATCCTATCACATAAACTCTATGTTGTTTCTCCATTGGTTTCTTTGTCCAGTATGTGATCGTTCTTGTGGTTAGTTGACGCCTCTGATGCCAGCTGTTGCCATTCAAAGCCTCCTCACAGTGGCACAGACCTCCTACCCCCCTGCCTGAAACATTGTGGCACACCACGCGTACATGTTTCACCCCCTGGTGGTCTTGAATGGCACTGGGACCATAACATAACACAGCCCTCCTGACTCTGCTGCAGTGGAATGATGGAAAACAAAAGTCCTATGAAGGTCCTGAGTGATCTACACATATGAATGTGACATAGGTTTTTACTAGTTTTTTACCAAAAAGTGGATTAGTGCACGTCACACACCGTAAGTGTTCTAGTTAATGTACCTAAGCTCATTGTGTTGGTCTTTCTGTATGATAGATTGTACAGAAAATACAGGATATTACATACTGATCAAAACCCAAATGTGGCTTAAAGGGGCACTCCAGCAATTTGCATAGAGTTGCAGGACTAGTGTGAAATAGATGCTGAGATGTTCTGACTCAGTCCCAACTATGGTCTTAGACACGCTGGTCTTTTGTCCAGTAGTCAGAGATGTCTACACTGAATGTCTAGTCAGCTCTGGAGGCTGTTTATAGTCCTCAATCTCAACCTAATTTAGCCCTTATGATGATGTTTTGTTTTTACTCGACAAAACGTGTAATACATTTGATAAAATCAAAAACATCACAAATTGTAATGGAAACAGAATTAACAGCATGACTTAAACATCCACTGATCCATGCATAGGCATTTTCAATTTTTACACTATTAACAAAATAATGATATAATTTGCACATGCCATCTCCATGCATGGAAAGCAGCAGGATGAAGAAAACTTATTTTTCCTGCCTCTTAATCAATTCATTCTGAAATTATAAATAGATGGTCTGCCAAATTACTTATTAATACCCTAACACTGACAGAAAAAAAGCAGAACACAAATAACTCAATTATAGCCAGTGCCTTCTCATTAAAAAGTAAACAAAAAAACAAAACATGAGCAACTACCTGCCTATCTCATATGATCTTATAATTTTTTCCTTGTACTTTCCTTTGAACTCCAGTGTGTTCTTACAACTTTTTATATCATAATGCACAGCATTGGCTTCATGAATTGTTCTTATTGCTTTTTCTTGTATTAATAATAATGGTTTTATGTTGCTTGAGTACGTATTTCCCCAAATTTCCACACATTACAGTGCATTAAATATAGTAGGATAAGAGTATAGTATAGTATAGTAGTAACAGTACAAAATCCTCATGACATTACAATCAAAAACAAACTTTGCCTTATTCAAAATAAATATATTCTTGGGCACTTTTGATTTTATCTGTGCTATTTGAGCTTTCCATCAATGATCACACATAAAAAATGAATTTGGGACAATCTTTCCAGAGAAAATCTAGTAATGGACAATGAGATGTTGTTATTTAGATTATAAAAATAACTTCAAACCACCTTTTACGTATAAATTAATACATAAACAAACATAAACCTTATGTCCATCACTTCTCTGCATTTTTTTCCATTGTTTGAATTTTGACGTGCTTTTTTAATGACGTCATCTGGTTGGGCCTTCTTCTCCTGCGATAGTTAAAAGGCAGAAAACACTTCTAACTGTTATCTCAGTGAGTTCCACTCCAGTTTTCAGATATAGATTTAACTACATTTTGTGCTAGACCTGTATGGAAACCAAGGTTCAGTCATACTAAGCATTTCAGGTACAGTGATCCTCATGTAAAATGAGTGGAGTGCTCCTTTAAAGCATCTCAAGCTTCATTAATAAGTCTCTCGTTGTCGATAACACTTTTTTTTAACCAATAGCGTGACACCTCATTTTCTTTTAGTCTTTCCAGGACCTTCATAGTCTCTTTCCTTTTAAAAAAGACACAGGCATCTTTTACACATTAAAGTGACTGTTGGGCTTTACTTGGTTGTGTAGGTGGATGTGTTTGCCAATGTCCCTTTTAAAAGTGAGTCTTCTGTTTGATCTGCAGTTAGACTGAGTGACAGTACTTAACGTGCAGCTCTCGACTCCTTAAGTACTTGTCCGGAATCCAGAATAAATAAACTGCAGTGGAGTGATGAGGATCGTAAATTTTCTCTTCCTCCCTCCCTCTCTCTCTCTCTCTTTCTCTTCTCTCTCTATCTCTGTCTCTGTCTCCCTTCTTCTCTCTTAATATGGCTCAGCATCTGTTGTCGAGTTCACATATCCTCACATGTACTCACACACCACCACCCACAAACTCTCATGTTGGTATAGGTTGTTGTTTTTGAGTTGTGTTTTCTTCTTCATGCTTTGCCTGTACCCTTCTTGATTAATGCAGCTGCTAGGTCAGGGTCTTTCGTGATTGCTCTCCTCCAGCCTTGTTGCTAGTCTTTATGTTATTCTGGTTTGTCCCTTCTTACCCTGCTGTCTTCTAGCTGGACTCAAGGGTAAGTGCTTCCCTGTAGCCGGCACAGCTCAGATAATCCCCGCTGATTATCTGACAAATGCAACGTTCTATCTCTCTTCTTTCCCTCTTCTCCTTTTTCACGTCTCGCTTCATGTCTTAAATATTAGTTGATAACTTTTTTTGTTTTCGACGACCTCTACTTGAGGATCCAAGTATAAGCATCCATTCGTGCCAATATAGGATGCATGTATTGTATTCTAAGAACATATTATTTGACTCAGTAATGGTTAAAGTTGATATTAAAGTTGTTACTGCATAATTGCCTTCTCTCTTTAATTCATATTGGTGATGGGACCCCTCAGAGTAAAGCTATGTGATAACAAAAGGTGATATACTTCTAGGAAAAAGTAAACATTTGTTATGTAATGACATTTTTTTATATATATAAGTAATGTAAATGTAAATGAATAGGGGCTGAAAACAAACTGATGATTCTTTCATAGCAGATGGATGAGACTTTTATTTATACATTTATTCAAAGTTAGAATTTGATTCCAGTATGAATGATGATGGCAGCTGTGATGTTTTGTTTTACAACATATGTATGTAAGTGATGCATGAGTTCAATTAGTTTTGACACTTCCTAAGTGTTGATCATGCTTTACTTCAGAGGGCTCAATTGCTTTTAGTTCTTTTTCTTTGAACTTTTCTCTGTGAGAGTTGGCAAATATGTATGCGGAGTATTCTGAATGCCAAAGACAAGGAGTAGTTAATGCCGCCCCCTTCTTACGCTAAAATACTCCGGTCTCCTCCCCCCTCCCCTCCTTCCTCCTACAGTAGATGGGCTTGTAGATAGAGGCTAGACCGGTGTTACACCTCCAGAAAGGAGAGATCTCATTTTGATTTCCTTTGATTGCCTTTTGTTTTGCCTGAATAGGAGAACACCTGTGTCATGTGTCCATACTTTTGTACAAATACAGGAGTTTTCATTCATTTCCCCCATTTCCCAGAGAATGATACAGTTTTGCCTCTGTCGGCTTCATGCTATCTACCCATGTACTTGCACCAAATTGTATTGCTACCCTATTAGAGTTTTCCGGTAGTGGTATGCCTGTTAGTGTGCTCTGTAGAGATCATGAATACACTGCAACATATTCAAGTATTGTCAACTTGCAAATGCGTAGAGAAAAAAAAGGAATGCCAAAAAAAAAGAAAAAAAATGCAAATTTGAAAGTGGGTCTGCAGATGTGCATGACATTTAAAACACTCAATGAAAAGTCACAATGTACTCCAGCATGTGATAATTTATAAATGTATGCAAAAGTACTTGTTCACTTTTGGTAATTTGGTAGTTTTTATTCATGGTTGAAATAACGATCAGAACGTTATTGCATTGTACGTTATGATAAGGTTAATGTGGTACTGAGTTTATTCTGGACTTCAACTCCCATTCCGTCATTTAATCCAACCAAAGGAGATACAGCCCACTCACTGTGTGTGTCACAGCCCAACCCCAGGCACCTTCTCTTCGCTCTTTGGATGTCTTCTCACTCTCTCAACAACACTCCTCCACCACATCACTTCCTTTGTAACTTGTCCCTGAGTGAATCTTCTTCTTGTTGTCATCGGTTTCCTCCAGCACTGTCGTCTCACCCACCGAACCCTCTGTCATCCTGTCTGTCTCTGACTCTCGTCCAGCACCAGCTTCACCTCTCCTGCCATTAACTTCCTTCTCTATAGACTTTATGTGTTAACTGTCCCGCTCCTTTTTTTTACCATGACTTGCTGTACCTGTCTCGTCCTCCTTCCTTGAACCATCTCTGTTCTCCATCGTCCACATTTCACTCGTTGTCTCACAGGTTTTACTTCTCAGACTGGAGTAAAAATAAGCACATCTCCTCAAGTGTGACCCTCTGTAGTTTTTTTTTTTTTTGTTTTTTTCTAGCAGATTTTTGTGAATGTTTAGCATCCCTCTCCCCCTCCCAACTCACTGACCTGGAGGTTTAAAGATGTCAGCTGTTGGTACTCCGGCCCTTCCCCATCCCAAGATTAGACCTCCAC
>OMNW01018389.1:0-22536 GCA_900303245.1 Selene dorsalis | reverse complement strand
AAATTTGACCCAGTGCACCGATGAACCTCTACTCAAAAGTCCAAACCTTGCTCTTCACTCTTAAACTTGCTGCTGCTGCTTGTTCTGCAGGCCTGACAGTGACATATTTTCCATGTTAAATACAGAGGAAAAGGGCGATTTGCACAGCCTGCAGCCACAACGAAAGCTTACACCAGGAAAGAAATGAAAACAGCACAAATGAGATGCACTGCTAACATTTTCTCATGTCTACAACAGCTAATATCTTCAAGGTCCACCTGAAGCATTCAAATATTTGGGCTCAAGAAATGGATTCACCTGCTCATCGCTTCCATGTCCTGAATAATGAAACCAATTTAGCCAACTGGTGTAAGCCATGTGGCTGAGGGGTGCTCTCAAGCTGTCAACCATCACAGAGCAGTGGATACAGACAGCCAGAGACCAGAGTAACTTTTTTGCTGCTGGTGTGTGTGCATGTGAGTGTGTGTGCGTGCATGTGTGTGTCCATTTATCCCTGGCACCCTCTGCTCAGTGAAGCAACTCTAAACTGGACAGGCCACTAAATGTGCAGGGAGGGAACGACAATGGTCACGTCTGTGGCGTGAACAGTCTGAGCGGTAATATCTCAGCATAATGACGGTTCTGGTCTCTGACTGCCTTCTCCTTGAACTGCAGACAAGCCATTGAAGGGCTGAAAGAGCCGAGACGGTCAGATGGGACCTGACCACTGAATGAACTGAAAGAGAGAGAGTGAGATAGAGACAGAGACAGAGAGAGAGAGAGAGAGAGAGAGAGAGGGCAGAATATACACACACCTACAGTTGCCTAAAAAAAGGTACTTATTTTCCTACTTCAAATTGTGTCTTGGAGATTGATTTTTGGTTTTCTGTTTGCAATAGAGCAATCTTGATGTCTTTCACCCAGTGGATGAGTTTTTGACAGTACTTTATGTTTTTACATGGGAACAGGTGATATTTCTCTCGCTGGTGTATTAATAAAAAGACCCGAGGTAGCGCACTGATCACAAAACGGTTTTTGCTGCAGAATCATAGAGGTTTATGGTTGAATTGTGGCTTCTGGGACCTTTGTTGCAAGTCATACTCCCGTCCTGTCCATGTATCTGCTGTCTGCCTCTGTTTTGACATTTTTGTTGTGTCTGGAAATGTGACAGCACAAAGACAAAAGCTAAAAACATGATTGATCTCTTCTTTCTTTAGCTTTCCCATCCAACCTAAAATAAATAAAACTGTGCTGTCAGGTGTTGTCCTGGTGGTTTAGTAGTTACGATGCATTTGGCTGTCAGATGAGGACAACACACAGACTATGGTCAAAAATATTATCACAATATTTATTCCTTGTTGAATAATGTTAAAGGAAACACATTTAGCATGTCTGTTAGGCCTCAACACGCTTTAGTGAGTAACACTGAATATAAACATGAACTCCACAGGAGGTCTGTAATTAGATATGCAAGGGACATATTTATTTGGATTTGGATTAAATGGTTCTACACTATTATTTGTTTTTCGATCAATCACTTGATACCCCCCACAGTGGGCATGTCAGAGCATATACACTTCAACAAGGCATCAGTGTTGTATATTGGACCATTCCTCTGCAAGGCAACCAGTGGAGAATCCAGAAAGTCACTATGTATGGTCAAAAACAGTTATTTGTTTCTTTAGCGCAAAATAGTTTAGTGACAGATTTTAATTCCAACTCGTATACTGACTGGCTGCTTTACATATCAGCCACAGATAAGTTCAAGTTCAGGGAAGCTTGCTTAAAAACATGATGGTAGGTGAAAAACCCTTTCAGTTTAAATTGGCCATTCATAATTTCATTAATTCATTTCCAGTTGCAAAGATCTCAATAGGATAAATTTGGCGTAACCACTGCAAGTCTGCATTAGATAGATAAAATAATTACAGCCACATGCAAAAGAGAAAAGGCACGGGCTTATCTTTTTTTTTTTTTAGGCAACTGCAGTTATTGTATATGTGGATGGGTATGGGAGAGACCGAGACTAACTGATACCATGAGAAGTCTGGCTGGGTGACATGTCCTGAAAGGTCAAGTGGTAGTATCTGCTTGTATTTGCTGCAGCAGCATTACCCAGGTTCACAGTGAGTTTCACTCTGCCTCCATCCAGCTCCAAGCGAAGAGTGTCGGCTGACTGCTGAGAGGTGGTGGCCATCAGCAGCCCAAAGGCCCTCTGGGACATAAAGCGCAGGGACACATCCTCGGCCTCTGTATGCAGCGTCCTTGGCAGCAGCACCTTGAGATACATGCTGCCGTCATAGCTCACCATCGTGGCCTCTGTGGATTTCAGGAACACCAAGACTTATCAGACACTGAATCCCGCAGGGAATCGCAACACTAAATTAAAAACACAAAGTGTGCATTTATGGGATGAGACCTGGATCCTGTTTGAGCATAATTCAGGTACACCATGATATAATTTTAGATTGCAGTTTCCATCAGCCGCAGCAGATGGCAGAAACAGCCTGAAGCATATGAAGCGAGCAGTGAGACTGCAGCGGCAATCAAATTTCTGAAGGCTTTATACCCATCATGGGGCAATACAAGAGGGATTTTCATATATCCCTCATACTATTAGCTGCCAATGGATCTGTGTAATTTGGCCTCTCTGTGAGGAAACCATCTGCATGGTAAATGCAGAGTGATTCAGGCCGAATCACTCTGCCGAAACAGCACAGCATCTCTAATGACACACACATAGCACTGGCAACCTCATGATACTGACACTCCATTAATGAATCACTATCCTGTGGGAAAATACTGTAATTTACTTTTGAATGGCTTAAATGAAAAACAAGTGAATTTTCTATTGTCCCTTCGTCAACACCTCCACTGCTTTGGTGGACGTGGCAGGTTATCCTGAGCTGGTTCTCTACAAATCGATATTATACAGTATGTAGATGATCACACCGCACTTCCAAATGAAGTTATTATTGTTTGGAGGCTTCAGCATTAAGGCATGCTAATGAATTTGCTAATGAATTTCATATCAACTCTTTTTTTTCCCCCCATAAGCACAGGCACTTTAAAGCTACTATGGAGCTGGGGTGATAAATAAAATACTGACCAAGGTGTGTTAAAAGCTTTGCAGCAGCAACCTGAAATCACTTATCCTCCACCATCATTCCTCTCAGAAACTCTCACCCTTCTCACAGCTGCGACCAAGGTAGCCGGTGCCATTGCAGTCACAAATGTGGCGGTTCCAGCCCTCTCTGCAGTGTCCGCCGTTGGCACATGTGTCTCTGTTACACCTGACGTGAGTCTCCCTGGTGCAGAGGCTGCTGACACCTGTGGCACCCTGATCCTCCGCCAGCCTCCACAGGTTACGGCTCTGACCGTCAATGAAGAGGTCCCTCACACAGCCCACGTAGCCGAGGCCGAGGGAGGCCGTCCATACCTCGGGGGGGAGCACGAGGGCTTGGCGGTCCTCAGGTAAACCCCCGAGATACATGTCACCATCTAGGTCAAGGATCTCGCTGCCTTCATTAGCAGAGAAGGGGATGCTCTGACTGTTCACAGAGATAAAGCCTGTAGGGAAGACAGTACCGGTGAGTCAACTTGGACTTATACAGTGTTTTTTTTGTTGCAGAAAATGAAGACAGGTGTGTGTGGGCTGTGCTGAGTGAAAGTGAGAAAAAGGTGTGAGATTGAGGAAGAAATGGGCAGCAGTCTGGGCTTGTTGTAAAGAATGAATAAAGAAACTGCACTGCCAGCTCTTAGGCACTGATTTTGTGAACAAAAGAAGAAACTTAAACTAAAACTTGCTCGGGAAAAGTGAAGAAATATAAATGACAAATCTGCACCGTCATTTTACCCTGTTTGGGAACGGATGAAAAATAGTTTATAGAAATGAGACGGAAGGAGTAGAAAGCAGTGTGTGTATGTGTGTGTGTGTGTGTGTGTTTTTTTGGCTGCTAATAGGGCAGACATTTGGATTGTACTAATAAGGCAGACATTTCCTAATTTGAAGTGGATGACTGTATAATTGGCCACTTGTGAAATAGGTTAACACAGATTTCAAAATGTCATACATATATTATAGCAACTAAAATATTGTTGTAATTAAAACCTAATATCTATGCATGTTTCACTGCTGTGAATAAAAAGGCAAAAAAAAAAAATTGTGCTGATGTGACTGTATCCATGCTGGCATATTGCAGTTTCACAGCTTGCAACCTTTTCTACTTCGCAGCTAAAACCAGCAGAGGCAGAGTAACACAAGCAGACGGTAGCCCCTCCCCCTCCTGCCTTCACAAGCACACTGACTTATCTTACCACTGCGTCCTTTCCTCTGGAAGTCCACATGGCACCACTCGCCGTCGTTGAGCCTCATGTTACTCGCTTTTATCTTGATGCTGCCGGAGCCCATGTCCATGACCAGGTAGAGGAATCCATCCAGCAGCTCTATGGCGAAGAAGTCAGCTCTGGGCTTCCTGTCGGGCTGCGCTCCCTGCAGGCTGCCATGACTGTACAGCAACAGGCCGCTGGGCTCCGTGGTGCGGAAGTCAAAAGATATGGCGCCTGTCTTCTTTGTGTTCCACCGGGGCAATGTCAAGTAGGCAGATGGCGTGTCGAAGGTGACCGGCTCCAGGGCTTCCACATTCTCGCAACTGAATATCAGGTCACCATGGATACTGATCTTAGGGTCTCGCTGTTCAGCCAGTCGTGACAGCTCCAGTCTAAACTCATTGTTTTTGTAGACCACCTAATAAATGAGAGAGATGTCATGGTGAGGTGTTAGCTGGAGAGAGCAATACATTCGGTGCAAAGGTTGAACATTACTCATTAATACGCACTAGAATCGATATGACACAGCAACACACAAGGACGCGCGGCAGAAAACGCGGTGAATCATCCCCTGAACTTGAAGCTGAGATAGAAAATGTCCTGATGGTTTCATTTTCAGCATTGTGTCAAATAAACTGGCGCCTTTAATTATATGGATGAAGTCGCACTTGATGCATTAATAAAGAAGAAAACAGCCACATCTCACTGAAATCATTCCTGTGTCATACTGTGATAGAGTCAGAGGAATCATACAGAACTATTTTACAAAGCAGTCACAGTCAAAAGCTTCAACCAGACACTCTTCTTCATTGCACTAAGAACCTGTCTGCTTGTCTGAACGTGGATGTTTTCAGGTTTACCCCACAATTTATTCATTAACTACACAACTGTCACAAGAAAACAAGAGGGAAGCCAGAGCTAGAAAGCTGATGAAATTCGGGAGTGCATTTAGATTTAGATGCAAATTCAAACATTTACATTTTAAACATTTAGCTGAATCACTTAAGAACGCACGCAATGAGCCTGACAATGGAAAAAATTCAGAGCGGAGGAATCACAGACATAGCACCCACACAATGACAAGTGGTTATCTGTGTTTGTACCAAACTGGAAGAGATCAAGTCCAAACAGGAGAGGTGGGTGGCAGAGAGGTGGACTCCATCTATTAGAAGCACCACACACACACACACACACACTTTATTATTTAAAGAGGTAAATTTAGTGAATGAAAAAAAGGCATCAACTTTCATTTCCACGTGCCCCTTTTTATTTCTGGGCTCTTGATGCAGAGGCAACAACAGAAAAAAATGAAACAGCAGTGAGTGTGTAAGACCACTCTCTGCCTTTCGGGAGTATCTGGCTATTGATTTGATATTTCAGATCAATCACAGGAAACAAAGTGAAACATAAACCCTTGTTTTTTTTAAAAGGGTAGGTACCTACAATAAAAGATACACAATACCTTGTTTAAACTGAGAGCATACGTCAATAGGATGCCTGTGTGGGCTTCTCTGGGCTGCTGTTGTATTATTTTCTGCTTTGATTGCGTGTTCATCAACATGCACAGCGGGAGACGACAACCCTTGTCTCATTTTCTATCGGTGGTAAGTCACCCCCAGCCCATTGTTATCGGCAACATCACTCTGTGACCACTCGCTGCCCGAGGTGACACACCACACTGCACAGAGGACTAACAGCAGAGCTGAGAGGCAATTTGAGCCAATATCACACTTCACACTGCCTCGGTGTGACTAATTAAGCAGTGAAATCAGATGGTGAAACTGACCATCGAGAAATTAGTGTAACAGGCAATTTTTAAATGGAGAGACCATCACTTAAACAAAGTGGGAACACTGCATTAGCAATTATGTACAGAGACTGTTTTCCGTTGGGAACACAGCATCTAAAAATGCATAGATGGCCACAAAAACGCAAGCTGCGACCTCTGCAAGGCTATTATATAAGCCAAAGGACAACACAGGGCAGATGACAAAGTCCTCATATCTTTTACACCCAAGTAGCAGAGAAAACAACAGGCAGAGGATGAGGATCTCATTCCACATTCCTCATAACCAATTGGATAGGTTCTTTAAGAATTTAAGTAGAAGAACCTAATGATGTGGTATGGGATAACACGTGTGTGCACATCCTGCAGAACAATAAGACGGGGACTTCAAAGACAACTTTGTCTCTGCCTGCTCGTTGTTGTGGTTGTGGCATTCGTCTGAAAGTGGCCATTTATTCCCTGTGTACCTGATGAACCTGATGGCCTCTACGCAGCAGCACTCGCATCTATTATCCTGTAACGTCTGGAGAGATTAGTCATGGCCCAAGCTCTCTACATTCAATATAATAAGATGGATATCCCCCTGAATAGATCCACTGCACATGCAATAAATATTTTAGACGCTTCTCACTTCTCTTTCCCAAAATGAATATGAATGTGTGAGAGTTTTGCTCCTCTAGGTCATCATGAAATCTAGAGCTCAGAGTGACCTGTCTTTGAACCCGGCTTCTGGGGTTTTTTTTGGCTGGGCTGATACCATCTGATCAGCTCTGCCTCTGCCACTGCTCACCAGGACTTCTCAGGTTATCCACCCCATCGTCATGACTCTTTATCCCGTCATACTCTTCCCTGCATGCCTACAGCACATCTGTGTAACTACGCACAGTTGTAGTAGGTCTAAACCGCACCACCAGCCACACCGCCCACAGAGCGGAGGTTGCAGCATTGGCAGCGTTGCCGGGACAAACCTGTCCATAAATAACATCTCATTTTCATTTCAGTGTATTCACACTGCAGAGTAATTATGCAGACTCTCCATTTAAAATCATTCAGCAAACGCCTGAGTGCACTCAGATGTTGATGTTATGTGCTTGATTAACAAATACTGCTAATATTATTACATATACACATTCATTTTAAATGTGTCTGTGCTGGAGAGTTTAATGGACACACTTACAGACCTGCAGACTGTGAGGACTCTTTCCCCACACTAACATGCTCATAATGGTGATGCTCACTTGCTCATGTTTGGCAGGTAATATTCACCAGTTCCACCATCTTAGTTTCACCTATAAGCATGCCTATATACATTCATAACACGCACTTAACACACCATTTCCCCAGATACTTGGTTGTGAACCTCAGCACTGGATACATTGAAATTTTAATATGATATAATAATATAATATATGATATAATATTTTAATATGATATGGTAATGGTGGAAAAAAAAGTTATTATAATAATATCAGTAACAAACTGTATGGCAATTCATCTAGTAGTTGCTGAAGATCAGGACCACAGACCAACAAACTGACCGGACACTGCACAAGTAAAAGTCATAAATGTAGAGTATCTGTCTGTGGGTAATGTATCTGTTAAAGTGCCATGGGGCTGAGCGTGGAAACACAGAATACTCGTTGTGGATAACCACCAATAAGAAACATTTAAAACTGAGAGATAAATAATTTTTTTATGTTACTGCAGAGTCTCCAACAATGTTTAAATAGACCATCAATCTCCTTTTAACAAGACAATACTGTGCCAGGTTCTCACTCCTGCATATTATGAAGCTGCTGCTTGTTTACTTTGCTCCAGCCTGCTGATGCCGTTACCAGTTTCGTCTTGTTATTTCTACTCTTCTTGCCTTGTGCATTCTGTGTATCCCATTTCACAAGTGATGTGTCTGTTCTGTCCTTGGTGCTTTGTACTCCCAGCTGAATCCCATGCAGCTGGATTTAATGGGGATCAAGAGCAGAGCCTAATAACAGTTTAGAAGCATTTATGGAATAAACGTTCTTATGTCCTTTGACGTAACCATCTCTGGGAGAAGAGAACTCATTTATCTGAGATGCATATTGATGCCAAGAAAATACATATACACCTACATGCCACCATGACGCCAATGCTATTACCTCCCACCTCGCTAAAACATCAAACTACTGCCTGTTTTAGTCATGTCTCCTCCTAATCCTTCCTTGCCAAGGGAAAGCATTCCTTTTACTTTTAACGCACGGAGCACATCACTTGCTTTTTATGAGATTCCTCGCTTCATTAAAAATTCGTGAGACCGGGCTGAAATTGGACATTAACCCATAATTCACTGCTTTGCCTATATTCATTTTAATGCTAAGTACACGATCTGAACTTGCTTGCTCAAGATAATCAATGTGACAGGTACAGGCCAGAGTTAAAAGGCTTCAAAAAGGTGTGTTTCAGGAATGAACATAGGCAAATGCATCTGTTTCTTCTGTATATTAGGTGCAACGTTCTCAAAGGGATTCCCACAGGGATCTATAAATGCATACGCTCTGCACTGTGCAGCCTCTCAGCTAAATGTTCCTCCTTCAAACACCCTACAACAGGAAAATCAATATAAATGTGAGGGGTGATTTTCTATACGCAGAACATGCTCTGCATATAGGAAGGGTTAGTGCTATCTAAAGAGGGTAGGATAGTATTTCCAGTCCTCTGATGAGACGGAGGTCAGGCTGTACTCACATCTTTCAGACATCCCATGAAGTTGTTGCTAACCGGGGAGCCAGGCAGGTCAGCTGTGTTTAGGCTGCCCCCTATGTAGAAGAGATCATCAGAGCCCAGCATGGTGTAGTCCTCTTGAGTGTAGCCAGTGGTGGTGAGAATCCCATCAACCAGTATCGTCACCTAGAGTATCCATGCGGAGAGTATGAGGAAAATAAATGACAAGACACAGAGAGATTTCAAGTCAAACAGAAAGAGCTGGCCTAATTATTTCATGCTTCGTTTTCTTGATTCTGGTTGAGCTGGTCGGATCTAGAAGGCAATTACAAGAACAGCTTTGAAGGGTTCACTAATCTCTGCTGATCCCTGTTTCTGATATATTAGCAGGATTGCAGTGGAGTCAATATACCATAAATTTTCTTTCGAATGATATTTTGCTCCAAAGCAATACGTATGCCACAGTATACTCAATTAATTTGAGATTAAAGATATTGAGACGGCAATATTTGCTGCAACAAAACAAGATTATTCTCTGAGACAATGGAGATGAATGACTGAATAGGGCTATGTGGGGAAAAAATGATATGCCTGCTGTCATGACAATAAGCCTACAGTTAACATGTATTAGTGCACAAACATTCCAGCTCCTACTTTGGGATGATGAGTGAAGACAATTATGTTTGTCTTTTTTGGGGTGTGGGGGGTGGTGACTTAGGTTTTCACAGAAGTGTTAAAACTGTGTTGCAAGTGAATGGTCCTTTTGCATATTGTAGTGGTAAATTGCATTTCAGGTGAAAAGATGAAAAAAATTACAGCTGATGTCATTCATAAAATCCTTTTTAAAATCAGGCCAGTTCATATGGAAGAAAGAGAAAGTCTGATTTAAATTCCTTGTTTTTAATTTAGTATGTTATTTTGCTTAAATTAGATTTCAATGTAGCATGTTTATAGAACAATAATCACTAGAGACAAGAATTGAGTTTATTTCCATTAAAGAAAGACTGCAACAATGAAGGCCTGAAGAACAATGGAGGCCGCGAGCTACATTTCTACACATGAGCATCAAACTTGAGTGTATATTAATAGTAAATTGGTGTAGTCGCTCCATGTAGATTGCTCATTATCACCTAGCAAGGTCTCAATAAGCACACAAACACACATGGAAAATGTTGGGACTCGCTATTGAGCTATGTGAGCGGTAAAAGTCCTCAAAATTGTGTCTGGAGAATGGTTTAACTTTGTAAAAATCTGTGGTGTCCATCCAGTGAAAATCACTGGTTTGTTAAAAGCAAAGAGGATAACAGATGAAAGAATGACCCGACAAGGTAACTTCAGGTGTCAGGTCTCTAAAATGAGGTCCTGCCCAACCATTCTCTGGGACTGACAGATATTGATTTCTGTCCATCTAGTGCTGAAGACTTGAGTATCTTTGGCTTGGACACTGGACACTGGCATGGCTTGAATGTGGGTGGATGATACTGCACAGAAACTTCAGAAAGTAAAAAGTGTCTTGAAACTGATTGATGTTGCTTTCTCTCTCACTCTACAATGTCTAGAAAAGCATGACCAATGTCTAATAGTGGGTATTAAACCATATCCTGGCACTCCAGACAGTTAATTTCCTGGCATTTGAAAATCAAAAGTGAGGGATGAATGCAGTCGAAGGTAATTACTGAATTAGGCAAAAGTGTCATTAATTAGACGCAGGCATTAGGATAATATTCAGACTCCAGTCCAGGCTGTAACACTTTAAAAGTGACCTTTTATCTGCAATTTCTCCAGGATTTATATGCATCCAGTTAGAGAGAGCTGATTAAAGGGTAACATATAGTGACTGTTAGTGGAGCGCACAAGTTATGGGACCAGCCCATGAATAGGTGGATGCATCATTAATAAGGATCAGAAAAGGAGAGAGAATGAACACATCATTTCACCCATAACAGTGAAAGAAAAAAAAGCAGATGGAAGGGGAGATAGTAATGGGAGGAATTCTAGCCTGAAAGCAGCACCGGATCTAATAAAATGTTTCCACCAGCACTCTGTTGGGAGTTACAGTTCCCCCTATCTACATGTCAGTGAGGTAACTTATCTGAGGGGAAAGCAATTTACACAGGGATCAAATGCATGGCTGAAAGCATAAGTGAGGTTGTAAGCATTGGATTGCCGCTCTTCTGGAAGCCAGGGTAAGGAAATAGATGTGGAGGAAGATGCAAGTTTGTATGCAGGTTAACATGACAAGTGCAAAATATATTGGTAATGATAAGATAGTTAGATACAGAACGAGCTCTTCTTCTGCAAAGAAATCCAACATTTAAATGCATTGCATATGGCAGAGCTCGTTGTAGAGAGACGTGGTTGGTTTAGTCGAGGTTCATGGAAATTTAAAAGAGTAAGTGATTGGAAGCCAATTTTTTAAATACAGTTTTAAGGTAAGAGCATTGCATCACACTTCAGCTCAAAGGGGCTCTGCTTGTGCTGATATAATTTGTGTGCCTTAACATATTGTACACATTTACCAATATGTGCCAAGTGCATTGGCAGACTGAGGCATATTAAGTGTTTCCAAAAAATGTCCACACTGAGTTAATGCTCCAAAAACATTTATTAATCCCAGCTATGGCATTTTGACATTGGTGTCACCAGGAGTATCTGAAGAATAAGCTAAGAGAATACGTTAGAATATATTAGCAGAGCTTAAAAAGACAGAACTGACTAAGAGTGGCTGCACATTTTTCCGGAGCTGACATTAGTGGCCAAAATCCTGTTTAAAACACACTCTGTACTTCCTGCTCACACAGCAGAGTGTAGCTGCTGCAGCACCAGATATTTCCCTCAGGTGTTTGTAGAAACCAAACACAGAGCTCACAGAAAGTGAATATTTGGGGCGCAGTTTAGCTCAGTGGGTTGAGCAGGCGCCCCATATGCAGAGGATGCAGTGCTTGCTGCAGCTGGCTCTGGTTCGAATCCCAAATCTGGTGGCCCTTTGCTACGTGTCATTCCCCCTCTCTCTGCCTCCCCATTTCCCGCCTCTCTCGACTATCTTGTCAATTAAAAGCAAAAAGTTCAAAAAATATACTTATGGAGAGTGAATATTCACAGGTGACCGCAAACAAGACTCTGTGGCCACTAGAGCTCCACTACATGCTAAAAAGAAACGGGCAACTTAAGCATTCAGACTTGTATCAGTCCTTGGTCAGTTTCTTTCTTTTGTGGTCTACACCAAGTCTTCAGCTTTCTTCACAACGTCTGTCTGCGCTTTGGTGCTGGGCAAATAACTCCATGTGTCAAATCTCGTTTGCTGCTTGTCGACCACTGTTACCAGAAACACGGCTGATGAGAGTGCTGAACCGTGCTGTAAATTTGCAAGCTCAAGCGCTCCGTAGACCTACAGAAATGGGTAATTGTCCGTGGGTTTGTTACTCCAACCACGTCATTAAATCTGTGTTAATATATAAAAAAAAAGCATTGATCAGTGGAGCTTTAAGGTATGGTATGATGGGACTAATTGTAGAGTGACTGCGGAGTGCCAGCAGCGTAACATTTAATATGACACACACACATCTCGAGAGTCAATTAGCTTAGGTATTCAGGTCTGTGTCCTGTCCACTGGACAATGGTAATGAATATGAAACCTTAGGGCCGAGTTGTACTTGGCCGAGTACAGTAGTTACAGAGCTGCAATGTCAGACATACATGCAATGGCTGTAGTCATTATATAAGCTTCACTTTTTCTTGCATGACCTCTCTGACACAGCTGCCTACGACCACAAAAAAAGTGTTTTTGGCTTGTTGTTTCAGTTCAGTTTGTCGAAAGTCTGAAAATCTATCTGACAATAATTGTTCTGTAAACATAGGAAAATGACCAGGCTCCGGAAATCTCAACGCTAATGCAGGATGCATGAAAATGATGCCTACTGCTGTGAGGGTTGAGTTTTTTTCTTTTAATAAAGAAAAAAGACCTTCATGCCAATCTTGTGGTTACAGAAAAAAACAAGTTTCTGATTATAAAAGGACCCACCAAAGCAATCTATTTCATGAGAAAGAGGGCAATGACCTAATATGAGCTTGTAATATCTATCAGAACGTGGAAAATAGGAGACTGGGAGTCCAGCAGAGCAGAAATATTAAACATTGAAAAGAAACCAACTCAGTATTTGTTAGGATTTACACTGATAGTGGACGAAAGGACCTGGTATTACTTTAGGTTTGAACCAAAGATTTTCAGATAATTACATATTTATCAAGTGATCATTCACAGCACACTGTGACTATATTCCGATATACACGATCTTAGATCCTTTCTGCCAGGGTCAGGCCAAATCCATCCGTCATTTTGTACTGTTTACAAAAAGTCTGAGTTTCTCATTCTTACAGGCATCAAGCACAGATGTCAGAGGAAATGGATGCGTACACACCTGGCGGAGGTTGCGTGTCACTCGAACATCATGCCAGACGTTGTCATTAAACTTCCCGCTGGCAGGCTCCACCAGGGCCTCGAAGGCACCAGAGCCGAGGTTGATGACCAGCCACAGAGCTCCGTTCCTCAGGGAAAGATTGACATAGTCGGCTGACTTCCCTGTGTGAAGCAGCAGGCCATTCCTCTGCAGGGTGCGGAAGGACAGCGTGATCTCATCCAAACTGCTCTGAATGGGGGTCTGGGACAGGTTGTAGCTGAAGAACTCATTGCCTTTGAAGGTGGCCACTGACTCCTCCTGCCCTGAGGGGGGAAGGAGAAACATCTTAGATAACTCTTAATAAGTCATTGGGCTTAAGCTTGATCTACTGCACAGCTGAGAGAGGTAAACAAGGCTAAAATGAACAGGAAATCAACAGTATTGTAGTGTTGATAGTGAAATATTTGTCCAATATTAATAATAATTTGAACAGATGTATTTGTGGAGCTATTCACATATGTTACCGTGTACATTGTGATGGACCAACACACTACCAAGGAGAGGCAACAGTCTGTGTGTTTTACTGTTGTTCACTAATGATATTCTATGTTTCTTATTGTCAACAAAGCAATGAAGAGACCAAAACCAACAAACACTGATCCTCCTACAAAGCCTAACGTATCTTATTCCACTGCCTCTTAGACCTCCAGTCCCTCTCTGGGTTTTATTACAGTGAACATGGGCAATGTAGTTTACTCTAAATTGATCCCACATGCACTGTCGTGGTGCAGCAAATCTTCCGCTGACAATTTCTTGCCAACAAATTCTTTATTTACTCCGACTTGAGTCAAGTTAACTAAAACCTTCAGGTGCACAGCTGTTTGAAGAAATCACATGGCCTTTTTAAAAAACATGAAAAGACTTCCTGGACAGATGGAATTAGAGTTGAGTGCCAAAAACGTGGCAGAAGTAAAGACCTAAAATAAGCTAACACTATAAAATGATAAAAACAGCAATATAAATTTGTCAGGCTATAGAACATATCTAATTCAGGCCAATAATACAAATAAAATCCAAATGGCTCATGTTAAATATCCAGTAAAGTCCAATGGCTCAAACCATTTCCCCAGCGGTTCTACTGAAAACAGTTTCCAGGGATAACTGGAGAAGGGGAAAGATGCTGATCTTGTCTGCCTCACCATTTCTTAGTATCCAGCTTTCCACAAGCTGCACTAACAACCCTGTCAGACATCTTTTCACATCATATAAAATCATCTTTCATTATACATTACAGGTCACTATACGTCTGATGACTACACCTTAAATAATAGATTAGAATAGACAGATAGACAGATAGATAGATAGACTTAACGCCATAGTATCAAGTGGTCATACGACTACGACAATGTTTTACAGTGATGCCAACCAGCCCTGTGGGCTTTGCCTCTGTCCTATTGTAAACTGGTGGATAAAAGACACTGCTCTTTATTCAGCTTTGTAATTTACTACGGCCTTGCACACACATACAGTACATTAACACATTCTGACACCCACTCTTAATCCTCACAATATTGAAATCCACAGTAAAACTCCAGCTGCATTACTTTTGACATCAAACTATTATTTTACATTGAACCACATGAATAATGTTAACGATTGTATAACACAGTTCTTGAACTCATGAGTGGGCTGTTTCAAGTCAGTATAGACGCCCCTTCTTTGTTCACCTCTCCTTCGCTTGTTTATGCGATGCAGCCTCCAAGCTACTGAGCAAGTTGTTAGAGGGATAAGCTGTCTGTTAAGCCAGTGTTTGTTTGTACAGTAAATGTCGGCTTCTGAACTCAGGGGCCAATTTAAGCCAGCAGGATCAGTGGTCCCATTAGTCTCTATTGTTTGGGCAGTGCAGTTACACAACTTTTAAGCAGACAGCAACTTGCTGAGCCATTGTTGTTCATCCTAAAAGTGACGCTCCACATTTGTCTGATTCTGTAGGAGAAACATAAAGCTAAGTGCAGGTGCAGAGTCAATACAGCAAAGGCAACCAACAGTGGTTGAGAAGAAATGCTTATGGGACACCAGAGGGCCTCATTATCACAGCCCCCGAGGAACACTCAGAATTTGACCTAATATCTCAAGGATTTACTTCATATGAAGAGAGGATTTTTATTATAACCTGTGTACATCCTGTGGACTCATTCCCAGCTTCATATAGTGAAGACATCACAGTCAGATGACCCTCAAGTCCTCTGGATCTCCGAAAATGATTTGAGAGCCTGGCAAGGCAGCACGACAAATATCTAATTTCCTGTTTACCTGGGAGGTCGCTCATTACTGCAGCAACAATGTTTACCAGCTTGCAAAAAAAAAAAAAAGGCAATACTGAGTGTGTTTGCTCTGACACCAGACAGACTTTGGCACTACCTCCAAGGAAATGCAGTTAGAGCCCTGGCTGCAGTGTGTTCTGAGCTGAGAGCTGCTGCTGGAGCAGTTTAGCACTTTATGCATGCTGCAGTAGACTGTGGGGGCAGAGCCGTCAACCTCTACCTTGGCTGCAGCTATGGTTTAAGATCATTGCACTGAACCATCACTACATGCAAATGGATGCCTATATCTGCAGAAAAAGAGGGCTCAGCAGAATATGATGGCAGCTCCAACAACTTGTCTCTGTGTTACATCATCCAATCTTTTATCTCCTTCCACCCCGTGGTCCCTTCAAAATTCAGAAGACAAATACTAGTGAGCCCCTATAGCAGGGAGTTGCTCCGGGCCAATTCAATTAAATGCACAGCTACAAAACACAAGAGCTAACGCATCTTGGGTGTCAAGATTGTGTATCGGACAAGTTAAATTCAAAATAGTTAATGGCAGTCGATGCTGCTGCTATGGTCATGTTCAAAAGGATTATCTGAAGGTAGAGCCCTGAGCCATACATTAGCTGCTGTCACAGAGTGAGGCACATCAAACACTGTAAAATAAAGTGTTTTGCCGTGAGGAGGGAATAGTTTATCTGCTTCTGCTTCCTGGTTTCCCACCTGTGTCAGTCTGTGTTCAGGTGGCCGTTGGTGACGGGGGTGGGGAGCCATTTGTTTTTCAGTTACATCGAAACCTTAGTCGGGGAGTGTGGGCACGTGGAAGATGGGGCAGATACATTTTCCTTCTGGTTTGCAGACACCACTGTGTGACCCACAAGCAAAGTAGTCTGTGTCTGAAGGATCAGAGTGTCTGCATGTCTCACATGGGCAAGGTATTCAGGGACATACACGAGCAGCCACTTCTGACTTTCCCCGAGTCTGCAAAAAGCTTTTAATTCATTTATTAACTGTAGGACTCTTCCCAGAGCGGCATAAGTCTGTTGCATATTTAATTTGAAATTATTTGTGGCCAAATACAGATCAAACCAGAACACGCTCTTGAGTATATCCCCGGGCTAAAGGAAGATCAAAATTCATAAGTAGCGTCTGTAACATCAGTAAATGGGTGATGTCACATGTATATGGCATCAAGTCAGATGTACAAGCTATGCTACGCTATGGGTATGGCTTGAAGGGTTATTTCTGTAAATCGTCATTCCACAATCAATTACTAACCTCTTAATATTATTGATGCATGAAATGGAGCAATTACATTTAGGCCTCATTTCACGACAAATCACAAGGTGGTTGGCCTTTAGGACACAGCTGCTGTATGACTTACTAAATATTTTATATAGCAGTGTTATTCCAAGACAGAAATATTAATCATTGTGCAGTTGAGGCAGTGGTAGGATCCAATGCATTCAACTGCATTGCTCTGTCAGCATCCCCATCAATTAAGGCAGGAGCTTAAATCAAACATTATCTTTTGGCCCTGGAAAGACTGATTACTTTTTCTGAACATGAACAAATTTGTCCCAAAGCGGGTAACCGAAGAATTGAGACCTTAATCTATAACGTCACAGTCATGTACAGCCTAAAGCTACACCATTTATAGTGAGTGAAAAACTGGTGTAATCATACCCTACTGTGAAGTATTCGCCTTTTCATCTACTGTAAATGACCTCAGTATTAGTATTAATCACTTCCTCAGCAGAAAATATACACGAGGACACCCAGGGTACTGCCACATACGGTTTTCTTTTTTTCACATCTTCACATCTTTACGTTTTTATGAGAGTGGGGATGACCAGTTTACAAAATAAAAACAGATTCTGCCCATGAATGGAGTTTCTGTTGAACCTGTTAAAGAAAAGTCTCTCTCACACACACACACATACATACATACATACACAGAGGAGGAGTAACGTTAATCAAAGAAAATATGAGATTTGTAGAGAACCTTTCAAGTCAGTTATTTTGTGTTTAAAGACAAGCTGATTGCCATGGAGACACGACAGTGACTTTTATCTCAGTCCCCCGACATGTGGCAGGAAACATAAAAACATCAATACAGTCGACTTCATGCAGATCAGTGCCATATATAATGCAGTCAAAATGACCCTTTTTTTCTGCAAAATCCAAATACATTGCCTACATTGCACTGGATGACTGTTTTAAAACTGCAGTGCTTTATCTCTACAGTAATTCAGCATTTATTTGACACTTGAGTTAAAACGATACACGTTAGCCTTGTGTGCATTGCTAATGTTTCACAGTGTGTGTCAAGTCTGTATTCTTGACTGTTTACTGGCAAATCCCTGTTGTGTGCAAATATCTCTTCCACCAGTCGTTTGAAATCAGTCTTCTTGGGTCTGTGCTTATACGAATATTCAGCACATTAGGACTTCTGCAATATAGAAATCATTTGGGAATGAATTATTTACAACCCACTTATCAACAATCATAAACAAACCAATGATCACACATCTGAGAAATCAGAACTATCTAACTGTATTAAAATGATGTACAACAGCCTTAGAAATGCAAAAAAAAAAAAAAATCCCCTGATGATATGTTTGCGTATAGTTCTGATTGTTTTAACAGGAAAAGTTGCTTTTTTGTTGTTTTTTTTGAGCGGACGTGCGAGACATCTTTGGCATGAAACTCCCTGTGTTCTTTATTACTGACACCTGTTTATTTCCTTTGAAAACACCATGAAACCACACCGAAGAGATGCTATGTGCATAGATGCATTACCTTGGCGAAAAACTGCAGAGGTCAAAGGTGATGTTCCAGTAGCTCAGTCAGTGGTCAGGACAAGGGTTTGACGGACAAAAATTGAGTGAGTAGTGATCATAACATGACAGGAAGCAAAAAACGAATAGGCAAGTATATGAGAAAAGAGGAGAGGAAATATTAGTGCAGCACAGTTAACTAAAATGATTTCAGGGGAAGGGAAATGTTGTGATCAGGTGGCTGGGAAGGAAAAGCAAACCAATAGACCCCATACCTTGGCGGTTTAACATCAGGTGCGCCAGACCTTGAGGGAAAGAACAGAAAAAAGGATACGAAAACAGGAAGTTCATAAAGAGGTTCGGGAGAACAAAAGCATTGTCACAATGTTGGACTGCAGTTTGTGACAGACATCCTGGGGTAGGTACGGATGTCAAAGTTCAAACTAAAAGATAAAGGGGAAATCAAACCAAAAACAGACAAACATCTCAAGGGAGGAGAGGGAAGGCAAGGAAAGAAAAAAACATCTTGATAGGTGCAACCCTGATAGGTAGTTGCTCACACAGATGCTTTTTTCTAAATGGAACACATACTATATGTTTACTTGATGCAGACAGTGTTTGAGATGTATCAGATATACATAAAACCTGCTTACCCTTAATGTTTTTTTTTGTTTTTTTGTTTTTTTAAGTTACACATGGTGACGGTAGTTCTGCGATCTCTGATCTTTAACGGGGCTCTACAGGCTCAGCTCCTCATCTCCGCTTCTCTACACACAGATATTTTTGCACGTAAGAGCCTGACCGATCACGATGAGCCGATTTAAGCTTCTAGCGTTTTATGAAAGGGCATATGCGACACCATTCCTTATCCACTAAATCTTTAGCAGCTATCACAGTTTTTTCACAGAGGATTTACCACCTAATTGAGTTCGATAGGTTTCTGGGGGGTGGGATGTGAGGCCAACGCCCCTGCTGTACAATAATACATAAAAACCAACAGGTCAGCCTGCAATGACCTGCCACACCTGACCCTGTAATGTTGAAAAAGAAAAAAGAAAAAAAAGGGGAAGGCAGCTGGGATGAAACACTGCACTGTGTAAAAGCCTCACTGACTGTGATTCATCATACATCGGACCAGTCAAGTAAAGAAAAAAACATTGACATTCAACCTGTATATTCTGTCAAGCAGAACACAGAGGAGGCTGCTGTGCTGGACACAAGCATAGGTCAGCATATACAGGACTCAATGGAGTAAGCCTTAAGAGACAGTATACTCCAAACTAAATGTAACATGGCACATTATAAAGCTATGGTAGAGCTACCACAAATCCATGGAGGTAAATTGAAAACATGGTGTAACTTATTAATCACAATATTCCTGAGCAGCTGAAGGTGACAGTGTATAAAAGCCAAGCTGGTCCGAGCCTGCACCCACTGCTATGATAAAAGCTCAATTTGATTTAGTTGTGTGTGTGCACCACCAGCCTTAGTCTGTCACACCTATGTTCTGTGCGAGGCACAAACACAGATAAATAAAGACAAACCTCACCTGCTCCTCTTGCCAAGGAAGAGATAGAGATGACACAATACAACACCTCTGCTGAGCACATGAGTCCCACTGTGCCAGCCAACACAAACAGCTCTCATTAGTGTATCAGCACTCTCAAGATTCACATAGAGCAAGTCCCTCTCCCACAGTTCAAGTCCCTGTTCAGTCATTAGGTAAAAAGCTTGTGGGGGCATCTCGCTGTTGCACAAATCTCCTCTGCATGTTGCCTAAAACAAGGCTGGTCAGGATGCAGCTTGAGGTGTGGGATGGACATGATTACCCCTGGGACAATCCTCACCTGCCAACATGTAGGCTGTTGTTATAGTGTACCATTGCAAAGCCATTGACTGAGCCTCTGCTCAGACAGGATTCACCCACAACCCTCGACATAGCAGACAAAGAGCTGCTGTGTGTACCCCCACTGTGTCTGTGCCTTCTGCACGACAAGCCAACTTTTTTTTTTTTATAGAAAGCATAAATTATGCCTCCTCCTCTTCGCCCTCTTCGCCGTTCAGGTGATCTCAGATATACTAACATCTGCCTGCACTTGAGCTCAAGCATCCTCTCCTCCTGCTGTCTGTATACTCCACTCAACATTATGCTATGAAAGAAAAAAGCCACCACTGACCGAGGTGGCAAGCGGGATGTCAGATAACATCTCTTTCCATTTGTCTTCTACACAGGTGGCTGGACGCAGGGGCGGGTTGTCCACTATCCGACGAATAACCAGAGCCAGTCACAAAGCACAGAAGCCTCTGCCTAGTCAAGTGGACCCTGCTCCGGTCCAAATCTTCACCCTGCTGGTTCTGTGTAGGAGCTTTGACCCAAAGATCTCACAGATATGACGACACTTCATTCTCCAGATTTGAGTGGAGCACTGGGGCCAGGGCCACTGTCCTGCAACCCTGACTAATGTGTCTCTGACTAATGGACACTGATGCTGGTGACCACAGCAGGTCGGGGCAGGGCAGGGCAGCACTTAGCAAGTGTCTCAGCCAACAAACTCATGTTTGATTTTGACTGTGTAGTAGCAGAGAAGTGGATGAGGAGTGGTGTCTTTGCCGCCCTTGTATTGGAGCAGTGATCCATTGAATGTGCTCAACCTACATGATTGAGTCCGTATGAAAGCGCAAGGGATACCTGTAGAATCCTATTAGAGAGGCAATCCTGCATGAAAATAAATCACCTCTGCTGCCAGTAATCTGCTAGTTTTCTATTTTTAACAGTGTAAGACGAGTTTCTGGGTAAACAAAATCGCAGTTTTAAGTTTTTTGGGGGATACTTTTTACGTGGCCTCATAATTTAAAAATATTTCTGTATTTCTTATAATAAAACACTGAATGCCTTCCTCAGCTCGAATCTGTAGCTGGTTTTTTTTTAGCAAATGTGATGGTATTGACTATTTCATCATGGAACCCCATAAGGGATTGTGAACAGCAACGATTTAATAGCTATGCATTCGCTTACTCATCTACATCTGCTGACCTTGAGAAAATCCATAGTAAACCACTAATAAATAAAAAAAATGGATTCCACACTGCTGCTGAACGACCCTTTGCGTTTTCAAACTGAGGGGTTGTTTGCACCTCTGGCCACATCTCGCTTAGAGCTGATTTGAAAACTGAACGATGGAGGTTTGAACCCATACGGTGTTTTCTGTCCATTGTTGCAATTCAATGTGGATTTTACATTAGAGAGGGGAAGGACAGATACAATAGGTGCAATGACATTAATCTGCTGCCACGTTGGTATAAAATATATTCATTTTGTTACAGCTGCAACATTTTTTTGTTATGGCAAGGAAACGTATTAAGTATCAAGGTTTCTTTGTGGTATGTTGTTAACCCCTCAACCTCCTAGACTCCCTCTTTTTTAATTTGACTGATTTTTATCGTCATGTATCATCAATTTTTTTTTTTTTGTATTATAAACCTTTTCCAACCATCTACAACAAATAGACAGATTGTATCTTTCATGAACAAAGGTAGAGAAGTCATGTCAGTGTGGCTAATAAAGCAAAAAAAAAAAAAATCTCAATCTTAGTGGGTTTAATTAATAAATATCATGAAAATACAAATGCAGATGCTGAAGGACCTCTCAGTCATTATTGTGACATTAATTAGCCAGCATCTGAGAAGAAAGAGCCATTGCACAGGGATTAAGATTTGCCATATTTGCTTTTGCGAGAAAAGTGCTGTATTATGGAGCCTGTTGTAATGAGGGATTAGACCAAGGTCACTGCTGCTGAAAGATGCCAGCCCACCAGGACCATCGTTCTTTTTTCCTTTCTTTCCAAGATTTCTATGCTTGTGTAGTTCTTAGTCTTACTGTGTCCTTACTCGGTGCTTACATATGAAACAATGAACATGTGGCTGCACTTGGTATGTCTGTGTTGTGTGAGGTTCTCCTGTATATTTGAGAGATTTCGCTGTTTTGTGTGTCTGCCATGTGAGGTGGCTGCCCTTATCTCTCATTCACAGACCTGTTTTTTTTTCTTGCTCACAAAACATCAGAGGAGGCTGCACTCTGGTAGCATTAGAGCATGCCCCCACCGTGGCCTTTGTCCGCACAGATCGACGGGAACCCACGTGCTGCACGCTGTAGATGAACAACTTAGAAGACTCACCTGCTGTGCCAAAAGGTTTTCACTGCGTTAAAGCAGTTCCTCAGACAAATACAGATAATTCCTGCACCACTTAAAACCCACAGC
>OMNW01018388.1:26111-36713 GCA_900303245.1 Selene dorsalis | reverse complement strand
ACAACGAATAGTAGGCTGCATTGTTAATGATATATTGATGTAATTGATGTAAATGTTTTCACTTACATGTTTTATACATGTTAAATACTTAATCACCTGTAAAGCAGTTTTAGTGCCAAATAAACACTTAGCATGTGAATTCTCTAAAAATGTAATTGTTTAATGTTAAGTTGACTTTTTAATTAAGTTAATTTTACTTTAATTCATAAAGTCAACATACCATAGCTACAGTGAACGGATCTGAACTGGTAAAAAAAAAAAAAACGTATATGTGATTTCACTGTCCCACACTGTTGGAATTTTAAGATCTGATCTTTACACAGTTTTCTGCTTTGTGTGCACAGATGTTTACAAAAACAAAGTGGTTTGTATCTGCAGATGAACTTGTGTGCAGCCACTGAAACTGATTTCATAATGCTGCTAAGTGAAATGAATTTTAGGTAGAAAATGTCCCTCAAAATTGTTCTGTGAGGAGTTTCCTAAAATGTCCCTTTGTGCCCTGCAATGGAAAGTTTATTGTATTTAGTAATTACGCAATTATATGTTTTCATAGGGATGCCAAAGTCCACTTCAGGCCAGTACCACATCTTATTGGCTCCATAGTCAGAAATAGAAATATTAAGTCATAAACATGACCACATATCCCACAGCAGGGTCAGAATGATTTAGAGCTTTTAGTGATTGCAAATAATACCAAAGTTGACGGTTGTAAATCAACCTGTAAAACATAATATGCAGAATAAATTCAAATTTGAGCAAGTAAAAAAAGAAATAATTAGGTGTCAAGGAGATTTGTGGCTTATTAAGAAACTGTGTGAATAAGTAGTCTCTTTCCTGGCCTCTGGTGGTAATATTGTCTGCACCTGAAGACTACACTCTTTTCACAAATGTGCAAATACACAATTTTGAGTTTATAATGCAGATTTTTTTACTGATTTGTAATGGTTAATTTATCATTAGAAACTCTGCAAAGATTACAGGTTTCCAATAAAATCCACCTTGGCCCGACAGCTAACTTTCATGTACAACTGCACATTTGGGCGCATCATTATGGGGGCCCATTTAGCTTGCTGTTACCTGGTCTGTCTGGTTAGTACTACAGCCCTGACTTTGAGAATGGGTATTTGATAATGGCAATAACACCTTTAGGTGATATGGCATACAATTGTTTTTTTTTTTTTAAAGGTTTAATTATATTATATCTTAGAAACACATGACATTCATGTCACTTTTGGGAGGCATCTCACTGCCCACATTTCATGCCAGATGCCAACCCAATCCATAAATACACAAGATTCAGGCTAAACCCTCTGGTCATGAAGATCTAACGTAATCACTAATTCCAAGCAAATGAAATGCAACTAAATCTGACTATAGAAACAATCTTCTAGTAATGGTTTTCATTAAGGTGCTGCTACTTCTACTTAACTAAAAAACTTTAGAAAATGTTCCACTCTTGCTGCATGGTTTGATTGACTTTGAAACTGAATTGATATGGTCCAGTAGTGCTTAGTGAGCTGCAGTGAACCAAGGAAACACATGACAGTGTTTTTCCCCCAGCTGGAGGTCAAGTTGAGGGTCAAGAGAACATGAGCCAAACTGAACAGATCTCCATTTGTGCTTGAAAAAGTTAACACATTCAACACCTCCCTGGGGAGGGTAAAGTCTCTTTAATAAGTCTTCTTTTCATTTGCATTACATGAAGTGTTTTTGATCCACCCCAATATCCATTAAAACCAGTTTCTCTTGAATGGACAAAGTATGATGTTTTTACTTTGCATGAACCACAAACAAAGTTAGAAAACTTTCAAAACGTGCTTTTATTTTATAGTCATAACTTGAACATTTCAGATATGATAAACACTTGAAACATCTACATTAAAATGATGCTAAAACAACGCACAACCAGATGACTGAAACCATACTTTATAGACAAGCTGAAAAAAAATCTGATCTTGTTATTTTATTTCAAGAAAACGAAGACTATACTGTAATGCATTGGCATTTTTCTGTCATTGCTTTAACAATACAGTAGCACCAGTATACATAGAGACAGGCAAAGTCCATGTACACTTACATCTGAGAGGAATTTTTCCGGGAGGAGGGCACATGTTTCTTTTAAAAACATAGTTTTCTTATATTATATTATGCAGAATACGCATAATATTGAGGTTTAATTGAGTGCAAAACTTCTCCACTTTATACTTTGGTATGTGCATAATCAGGGTGGAATGGATCGTACCGGATCAGCCTCAAATGCAGATGTAGAAAACTATTTATGTAACCAATGGCACATGTCACTTCACCAGATGACTTGTCAAAAAAAAAAAAAAAGAAGTCCTTATCTCAAGGATTGCAAAAGGCGGACATCATTACAAGATAAAAGCTAGCTTGCAAAACAATGGTGTTTCTCAGTTTAAGCTTCATCAAAGGGAACGGTTAAGCTTTACTTCCCTTTAGCTTTGCTCCTTGGTCGAGTGGTGGAGTTTCACTGAAGGCAGAACGGTGCAACATGAATAGCATCTGGCTGTTTTGCTCTCCACCATGGGCAAGGTACGAGAAGAGGGGTTTATGGTAAGCAAGGTGCAAATACAAAAAGCCAAAACCACAGTGTGTGTGGGAGGAGGGAGAAGGCAGCGTCTGGACGATCAGACTGTGCTTTCACAAATTGTTCAGTTCCATTAGAGTCTGGTCCAGCATCTGGTGCATATCGAGGTTCTCTTCTTTAGCGTGTGACAGTTTCTCTGTTAGAACATCAAATGAAGAAGTTTTAATCTCACACAATCAAGCGTACGTGAGTCATTTGGTTAGCTTGCATTAATAATGGAGCTGGCTACATCATTCAGGTCAGTCATTAAATCTGAGTGATGTTTTAACCCTATCTACACAAAAAACAAGACAAACACACCCAGTAAACAATCTCATATTATAATATGAGATGCAAGCAACCATGCAAACAGGTTACATTCTTCAGTCCTCATGAAGACACATAAACACAACAGTTTGCAAAATGATTATTGTATCATTTCATCACAATAAATTTAAGATTAAAAATATGATATCTCCAAAATAATCCCTGAATTTAACTCTATGTTTCCACTAGAAACAAACAAACAGCAGCACACATTTCAAGCAGTGCAGGTGTCAAGCACTGGGTCAGACTGCCATACACACATTAAGAAAAACAAAACCATAACAAACAGATAAAACATTCACACTATTTAGTCCTCATTCAAGGCCACGCGTAGTTCATTAGAGAGAAGGCGGTTTTTCTCAAGTTGCTGGTAGAGGCGATCTTTGCAGTCAGAAAGCAAGTTGAAACACAGAGAGAGGACAGGCAATCAGAAGAAAAATAGAAAAAGAGAAAGTGCATTGCCTGTACCTACCTTCTTAAAGATAGATCACTGCAGACTTTTTTAATCTTTGTAAAACTGAAATATCACTGAAAATATCTCAATAGCTGTTAATTGACATGATTGTAAGTGCTTTGATGATTATTGTTTTTTTTGACAAGGAGTTTTGGTAGTCTAGGGTTTTTTTTCCTCAGCAGTATGTAAAGCAAGGCAGGACAGTGTGCTGAGTGAAAACAGTAGCAGAAGATTTAAGCCAGAAAGGTTTAAAGGAACAATGGCGGCAGCTTGTCCTAATATAGAATCAATTAAATTGGATAGTGTGTGGCAACAAAGTAGAAAGAATAATGAAGTCTATGAATGCTGCATCTGTGTTCAGTCGTAATATCCTTGATCAAAAGCATCTCAGCATATGCTCAAATATGGCTGATCAGAAAAGGATAAACTGCTCCTCATTCATCCAGCAGCCTAAGTTTATTTGGACATTGAGTGTACAGTAAGAGTGTGGCTCAGCAAAATCTCAAAACACACACAGCTCCAGAAACTGCTCACTTCTGCTTGTCTCTCTGTGTCTGGCTTTATGGAAATAGGTTTAATAAAAAGACTCAGGATGTGTGATTGTATATTTATTCAAATATATGACAGGATACTGTGTATCATACAAAGCCCATGTGTCATCATAATCACCCATATCAGTTTCATCCAGTTATTCCAGCAAGCAGACGAGACGGCTCAACATCTCGGACATTCTGTTCTGTATTCCACCATTATACCCATTCCTCAACTTTACCACATCTTCCTGATAACAATCCAACACTGCCTCCCTCCACTTCTCAAATCTTTCCAGTCAGCTCATCCTACCACAGTACGAAATATTGAAAAGTGCTAGAAATGCTTCAGTCTCAAATGCAAAGGGAAAAGACAACTCGGCTCAGCTTTCAGTTAAGTCCCTGATGTAGATGTTTTAGGTTTATGTGCTTAAAGCACTACTGTGATATTCCTAATATCTCAGCTTCACAGAACAGTATCTGTAGACAATAAAAAGGACATTCATTGAAATCTTTAAAACTACACCAAGGAAAGCAGGATTAGGCTCAGCTAATGGTTTGTTGAGATGTCGAAACAAAATGAAAAAAACACAAGTTCCTGATTTTATTAGAGCCACTTGAAAATAAAAAGAAATTAAAAAGGACAAAAAAGGACAGAGTGAAGAGATACAGCTTACATAGAAGGAAGGATGTTTATTTTTTACACAACGCAGAAAGATTCTAGGATTCTGTACAAGAGATGGGATGCGAGTGACGTTGACATGAGGATGAAAACATAAGGAGGAAAGGAAAGTAAAGACAGAGAGGGAAGGGAAAATGGAGAGAAGGCTGGTGAGAGCAGATAGATGCTGCTCAGCCGGCAGGAGGCGTCTTTGATGAGGTGTAAACAATTTATCTGTGTAGGAAAGAAGAAGTAGAGTGAACCAGGGGGGTCGCTGCGGTGGGACCTATGGCAATTTGAGAGTGCGCACTACAATGCACCAGAACCACAGGAGTCACGGCACCTCACTACAAACTCACAATGCATAGAGGAAACTCAGTGTAAGATGACACAAAGCTGACAAGCACAAACTGGAGGCTGGAGCTCAGACCTCCCTTCTCTGATCAAAACCTTTCTACTAAAACATGAGGAGTAGTACTGGACTTTACTGAATACTCAGATGTTTAGTAAAAACACTGGAGGGCTCAGCCAAACAAATGACATTTCAACAGGGACAAGGGTCTCACAAAACACACAAGTGGCCTTTCTTCTAGACAGAAGTAGACCATTATTAGTTGAAGAGGAAAGACTATATCAGATTCATTGAAATGCTTCCTTTACAGAGTTCAACATTTCAATAGACAACCTACATGCAAAATTTAGGATGTCAAAATACGAGGTGAAATGACCACAGATATCATCACCATTTAGGATTTACAGAAATCCGTCACCTGACAGAACAATATTACAATATACAACTCACAATGAAGTCAACTGGAAAATGTAAGTACTGTTTTTGTTTTTGTCCATGCATTACATTCATTTAGTCCCGTTTCCAGTATTCATCTAACATCAGTGATACTGACACAGATGCCATACAGTAACATTGTAAGCACTTAGAGTGAGTTGCAGTTATTAAGACGGCTTCAATTATACAGACATGGAATACCACAGTGTCTGTTTTAAGACATTTAGGTTAAAACTAAATTAAAAAAGTGCATAACTATTTCACATCTAAGGATGGATGCACAAGTTGGAGGTTGGGTCAAATAAACTATGAGGGAGACGACGGAGGAGAGGGAGTCGGGGTACAGAGAAGGGGGGAAAGGGTGGCGACGGCGAAACAAACAGGCACGGCAAGTTAAAAATTACATGGAAGTCATGTCGTTGAGGGCGTGGTCCAGCTCCTCGCTGATGGCCTTGTACTTCAGTTTCTGGGCATACAACTCATCTATTGGTGGGCCAGGGGTGTATGGGGTAGGTAGGGTGCAGTGACAGAGAGCAAAGGTGGAGGATCACATGGCAAGGAGGTGAAGGGTGAAGCATCCAGACCATTGACAAGATAGGGAGGAGGACAGGAAGGAAGAAATGATAGAGAAGAATTTGGGAAAAAGAGGAAAACAAAGTTACACCAGAAAATGATAGAATGGAAATGCACAAAAAAGGAGGGCAAACTCCTCAGCACCGTGGACCGTTTATCTCACTGCCACTTGGCTCTTAGCCACTGGGTTTCCATGTGACTCTATGGACACTGAATCAACATCTAGGCCTAATACCTGATAAATGTCAAAGCCAGACTTTCCTGCCTTGAAAGTCAAAAACTAAAAATTAACTAAAATTGATAAAGAAGGTAAAAGAGGCAACAGATCAAAGTATGGTTGTGTCTGAAAAAGAGGCATAATGAAAATAAGAAGGAAGCAGAAACAGCAAAGAATGGGCTAGGAAAGAGAGTTTCTTTAAAAAAAAAAAAAGAAAATGCACTGAGCACTTACCCAAATACCATGACCCATAATGATAATGCTAATAATAATAACACTAATGATAACCAGAGTAGCATTCTGGGGTAAGGTGCAACAAAAAATCATACCTTCCAAGTCATCAATGGTCTTCTCAAGCTTGGCTACTGATCTCTCAGCGAACTCAGCACGAGTCTCAGCCTGTGGTCCAGAGACAGATTTATGAGTCAAACTGTGATACAGCACCTGTGACTTGCATGAATGTTCCTGGACTCAGTTTGCGATCCCATATAAGGCCTCGTGAAACTTTACCTCCTTCAGCTTGTCGGTCAGGACCTTGATCTCCTCCTCGTACTTGTCCTCCTTCTGTGAGTACTGTGGGACAAAAGCAAAGACAGGAGTCAAACATATGGGCACGGAGTCCAATGCTCAATGTCCTAGTATATAAAAAGTAGCACCGCACACACTTTCTAAGACATATTGTTAAGCTAAACTGACGTGAAGAGATTCAGCTCCCCAGGCTCCTCTGCTGATGGGTTTGACAGCATGCACTTGGTCACACGGTCGCACTTACCTTCTCAGCCTGGGCCTCCAGTGACTTCAGGTTGTTGGTCACAGTTTTCAACTCTTCCTCAAGCTCAGAGCATTTGCTGGTGTTTTAGACCAAGGGATGAAGGCGCAAAAGAGAAGAAGGAGGAGGAGGTGGAGGAGGGGAAAAGGAGGGAAGCGAGGATGGATAGAACCAGAGGTGGACACAAAACGGGTGGAAGTAGGTAAAGAGGAGGGAGGGAGAGGACACAAAATAAGTAAGAACTACAGGGATTGAATAAGGAGGGAACCCCAAGTGTTTCCATAGTGCCTTAACAGAGCAGGAATGTGAGAATAGCAATGTGAGTCTTATAAAAGAGCAGTTGAAAATTACTTAGTAAATGCTTTTTGAGTTAAACGTGAGTGTGTGTGTTATTCTTGCAGTTTCTGCTGTGTTAGAGGCATGAAAGAGTCTAACACCCAGAATACGAGCACAAAAAGAGTAGAGTAACAAGCACAGCAAGCAAAGCAGAGGCTTCATTCAGCAGCACGAATGAAAGTGAAAAGAGCCACTCATCAAAAGATAGAAGTGTGTGTTAGTTTTGGTTTGTAGTACCTGTGTGACTGAGCAGCTTAGTGATTTCATGCTTTGCTCCAAAACCCTTAGCTCTTCCTCCGCTCTCCGAGCTCGTCTGTTAATGGGTGTGGCATACGTGCGCAAGCCAAAACCATTCAAACCATGAAGAGCATGCAAATAATTAGCACATACAGTAAGAACACAGGGCACACTGTTCACAAGGGAACAGGTGCCATACTTTTGAGTATTAGTGCTGAAGGCTTCGACTGTTCAAACGCTGGTGGGCGTCCATGTGGAAATGTGGGTTTTAGTGCACATACAGGTGAAACATCTTACCCTTCTGACAGCTCGGCACGCTCCTCTGTACGCTCCAGGTCACCCTCAATGATGACCAGCTTACGGGCCACCTTTAGGTGCAGCACAACAAAGTGTTACATCACAACAAATACTTTCTGAGTGACACCATTAGGACGCGATTAACAGGTTTTTTTTTTCCTCAAGAGGAAAGTGTGCTGCTCCATTATGGTTCAGTCGTACTTAGCAACACTTTGTACAGACAGCGAGAAATTTATGTTTTAAGTATTTGTCACCGATTTCACTTTTCATACGAATCCATCTGTTATATTATTACAGAGGATAATGCTATATTGTCCTTTATCTGTTTATACACAGCCTCCACTTATGGGTGCTGACAGGAAATATAGCTGCTGATAAATACATTAACAGTGCTGGACTGGCCATAGGGCTATATGGGCCAGTCCAGCACGTGAAGATGCAGCCGTGTTGATGTGGCCGCAAAACAATAAAAAATAAAAAAAACTTCTAAATATGTCTTGTAAATTCACCAACGATCAATAATTATCACAGTGTTTCATCACAGTTGTATTGATTGCAGTAAGTGGGCTACTGCGATGTTTGATGTTGCACGTTTGTTTGGGGGCGGCCTGAAAAACTCGCCTCCTCATATTTGCGGTCAGCCTCCTCAGCGATGTGTTTGGCCTCTTTCAGCTGGATCTCCTGCATCTCCATCTTCTCCTCATCCTTCATGGCCCTGTTCTCAATGACCTTCATGCCTCTGTGTGAGGGGACAAACAGTTCAAGAGACTGTTAGGAGTCAGGAACTGAGACACAACAAATAATCTACATCTCCCCAAAGTGAAAGAGGGCAAAATACAGGATTTGGGATGTGAGGACATGACTGCACTATCTGACACAGCTCAGTGAGTCAGTCTGACATGTAGCTCTGCAGCACAGAGGAGCTTCTTGTGCCCCGTACAAAGGGCTGGAAACGCAGCTGCACTGGAGCTTCATGCCCTGCCACCTGGTCCCTACGGCAAGTGAGCGAGCGCAAAATGGCTGAGATCAGACGCCTGAGTCTTTGCCGCTCGAAAAGAAACCCCACCTCTCGCTCTCATCAGCAGCCTTCTCAGCCTCCTCCAGCTTGGTCAGGGCAGTAGCCAGACGCTCCTGAGCACGATCCAACTCCTCCTCAACCAGCTGGATACGTCTGTTAAGGGAAGCGACATCTCCCTCAGCCTAGGGAGAGAAGGACAGTACGTCAGAATTTGGATTTCACCACCTTTAACGAACAACCTGCAAATCACACATGTGCATACCTACATGTCAGCCCAAAGAATATAGACAGTGGATTTGTTTGTTTTTTCGGGTGTGGGAGGCTTCGTAGTGCACTCAAACCGAGTGTACCTGCTCAAGTGTTTCTGAGTGTCACTGAGTGTCACCTGTGGGGAAGAGCCCTCCCTGGAGGCTTGACTCTGCTCCTCACTGATTACATAATAATGATAACAATGTCCCTGCTGACAGAAGGTTGAATACCCTGCCTCATTACCAGACCCCTGAGAGAACATTAACAAGGCTCGGGTCAAAGGGCCTGAGACAATTATTCTGTAAATGACTGCTCACATGGTTCGTATACAACCACAGGGGAGTCTCTTCAGGTAGTTCACAACTGCTGGTCAGAGCTGGTCACATTAGTCATTTCATTTTATTTTTAGCCTTATTTCATTTGCATTAATAGAGATGTGATATCAAAAAGAGAGCAGGCCTTTTTGTGCTTCTGCTTTCTGAAGTCTGCTCAGCAGGTATGAGACCTGCATTGTCCTGAAAAAGCACTGTGACGGTGAAAACAGGATATAACTACTGGTCTGAGTCGCTCAAAGGGTGTTTTCTGTCTGCTTTCTCCCTTGCAGACCAGGTTAAAAGTGCATAAAGCTGGGCCGAAGTGCATTACGAGGTGTCAAGCTTGTCAAGGAAGCTACTCATTATGTCTAAACTGAGGCAGTGGTTCAAATTCCATTTCAACCATCTTGCATGACATAAATCATAAACTGTCCGACTTCGACTTCAGTCCCTGCACATAGATTTTCCCCTCTGGGTAACTACCGCTATGTTCTTTGTAGCTGTGAAAATCTATTGTCCTTATAAGGACAAGTCAAAGAGCATAAGCTCACTGTGCACACTGGCACCTTAAATGTTACCACAGTTCACTTGTAACTTCCTGCTTGCAATAAAAATATATTTCTCATGTGTTGAACCTTGTGCCGCGCTGCCTGCAGCTCGGAATGAAGGGAACTTACTAGAAAGCATGTTGAATGGGGCCGTTGAATAGATACGGCATCGAATGGGAGATGCGAGCGTAAAGTAAAGCGGGAACATTTGGCAACACAACGCGTCAGGGGTCGTTTCAGAGGCTGAGACCTGGGCATCAGAGGCCTAACGTTACCAATTAGAAGCGCTAAGCCCGGAGCAGCAGGCAACCCCTCAGTAACACTAGTTCGTGGTGGCACAGGCGACACAGCCACTCGCTGCTCCGTTTTCAGGAGAAATCTCGCCGTGCCACTGCGTGTCAGTTCAAAGTCAACGCACCAAATGAAGTGAGGCGACTAGAAAGGGAAGGATGTGTCGTTCGGCGTGTGATGAGCGGCTGCTGTCTGACTACAGGCGGTTAAGCATGCTTACTTGTTCCCTGGTTTTCCTCTCCGCAAGCAACTCCTTCTGTAATCTCTCGGCTCTGTCTTCAGCAGCGTCTGCCTGCTCTTGCAATGATTTAATCCTTCGTTTTACTGCATCCAATGATGTAGCTCCAGCCATTGTTTACTGTGCAACTATATATATAAATATGTATATATATTTTAAAAAAATCTCC
>OMNW01018388.1:0-10102 GCA_900303245.1 Selene dorsalis | reverse complement strand
CCCTCCCCTTGCCTTTTTCTGAACCCTTTGAGGTTGTTTTTAACATACAGAATAGAAGCTATGGACCCTTAGGTTTGTTCTGCCAGTTGCAGAAATATCATCAGTTTATCTCAATTTGCTCTGAACCTTCAACAGTTATAACACATTCAAAGATTATAGAGGATTTCTGCATTCATAACATCTTCAATTCGTGATTGTAACAGTCAGTAATGCTCATGATGCAGTAACACTCACGAAGCAATGATACATTTATCATACAACTTTATCGTACTGTCTCGACTTGCTTATTTTGACAACAGTAACAGCTTCCTCCTCGTTGAATGTCAATGTCATCCACCGACAAATACATACACACGTGATGCACACACATACACACATACAAATACACTACAGAGCACAGGCACTTGTTTTTCTCACCAAACAGGCCTGTTTCAAGTGCTGTATATTCCTCGGTTATATGAGAGTAAAGCAGCCATCGGCAACATTATCCCATGACAAGAGGGTCTCATCAGCGCAGCACACATCCTCCCAGCTCAGCCAATCAGCCCTCATCCTCCCTCAACTCGCTGGGCAGGAACTTGTACTGCTGCTGTCGGATCTGAGCCAGCTTCTTCCGGGCTTCCTCCAGCTCCCGCTCCTTCCTCAGCATCTCCTCCTGAGCTGCAATGATCTGAGGAGAATGGGAACAGATGACAGAAAATGTGCCTTTTGCTCATCCTAATCCCATTCCTGTGGATACCTTGAAATGAAAAACCTGCTCTACCGTTGCACTGTGCTCTGCTGACACTATACAACCTGTTAACTCATAGTATCGAGGAAAACAGCACCAAACAGCACTATACACTGACAAGAGTGTTGCACAGTCTACAGCAAGAGAAATTTAAACATACAGTTGCTTAAAAGACAAAAGTTCCTGACAACATAGAAATCGGGCTGCCATTTTCACAGTGCTCACCAAATGTGGATGTAAGCACACAAGAATTAAAGCAGATGATGAAAAAAACATGAGTGTTCAAGAGTGTCTTGAGGAAAAAAACACAATGTTCCATGCGATTTTTGCACAAAATATAAGCCTACAGAGCCTTTTTTGTGTTGGTCATATTTTCAATACAGAATTTCTTACATTGTTATTTTGTTTTCAGATAAAAATGAATAACAGCAGCACCAATAGTCAGGAAATAAGCTATTTCCTTGACATGATATATTTATTGTTGGGCTTAATGATCACAGTCTAAAGTGTTTAAAGACACAGTGCTGTCCACAGCTCTCTCTGAGCAACAGTGATCAGACATGAACAAGACAGTTAATCTCTCTGGTAAGACAAGAGAAACTGACGAGCTGAAGCCCTACAGGCACACACACCGCTGACTGGGACAGCAACTTCATCAATCAAGCTGAAAACTAAAGCTTCCTGTAGCAACCCGGAGAAAGAAAAAAGACACACTCACATCAATTACTGTCAAATTTTTTGCAAGGATAAAAAGGAAACAACTTATCTGCTGTAACAGAAAAATGCTAAAAGTCTTCAAGAGATGTGATGTTTTTGCACCTGTGGGTGTCTGGTAGACATCTTTGAAATTAATGAATTGAATGATGAAGTGTTCCACAGTATCCACAGCAGCTCATCACAATTTCAGAAAAACCATTGTGGCATTTTGGCAAATCAGCAAGAGGCGCAAACGTGCAGTAAAAAGGGCAAACCACACAACAGGGATTAGTTTTGTTACAGTGTTCTCGTAAAAATCTTTTATAGTTGTCTCTCACCTGAGCTATGCCTCCAACAAATTTGGTCTTTACCACCACGCTATCATCTTCATTCTTGTCAAATGCTGCTTTCTGAGCCGCCTTCACCAGGTTGTCTGAGGCTCGCTTCACCGCGTTGCCAGCAGCCTAAAAAAGTGATCTCAAAGTTAGCATGCAATCCGTGTACACACACTTTGGATGGATACATTATGACTGTGTGTCAGCTTTACCTGCAGTCTCCTCATGGCTTCAGAGTCCTGGTCGGCCTTCACCTTGCAGGCCACCAGCAGCTGAGCTGTGGAGGCTGCCACCTGTTTGGCCGAAGAGATGAGCTTCTCCTCGCTGGCGTGCCCCTGGACTGAGGCGTTAGCCGCCTCACACAGGTTACTGGTGGCTGCTGCTACCATACGTGCCTACACAAAGCACAAGGTTCACACATGCTCATTTTGTTTAAATCTGGGCCTAACACACAACAAGTTTATAAAAGGAATTCATAGCAACTTACTGCTGATATGAGACCCTGTGACCACTGGCCATCATCCACTGCATTGGCTTGATTGGATCCCACCTGAGGCAGGATTTGTAGAAAATTTCTCAATATTGTATGACATTATTAGATGATGTACGTTCATCTCCCAGAGTGGATGTTTCGACTGACCTTGCCTTGTGCCACTAGTTCTCTCTGAGCTGCTGATGCAGATTTGACGAGAGCACTAGTAGCTGCAGCGATGGACTTTGCGGCCTCTAAGATCTGCTCCTCAAAATCCAGCGTCTCGTCTGCCTGCTGGAAGGAAAACCACATATGAACTAAGGCAGTCAGGGGTGTCAGTGTCAGACTTTCACTACATTATTATTACAATTCACAATGATGATACTTGGAAAATCTATAGAAAATTTGAGCGGGTAATTTCATAGCCCATGGAGAGAAGTCCATAACCATAAAAGATTAAACGAAAAGAGCAATTACACTTAATGGATGGTGAAAAGGCAACTAGGTGAACTGGTAAACAAAAGATCACAAAGCCTAACGTCTGCCATCACAATATTATCATGTATATTATTACACAATAATTATGGAAAAGAGTATAAATTTGCTTATATTGTCTGAAATCTTCCAACATGGATGTCTACATTCTTTTATCAGTTCATTGACTGATATACAATTTATAGACTGTACTTTAGCTTGTATAATATCCACTATCACACAAAGTGTCCCTCCTGGTTTACCGAGAAACACCCAGTCCAGAGGAAAAAAAAACACCAAGGATATGACCTCACTGTCCACAGTGGTAGCTACAACCCTGAACGTAACCTGTAATGTTCAGGTTTATCTTGCACACAAAGCACAATTGAAAAGAATAGTTTTTCAGTGTTAACAGAGTGTCATCTAGATCAATTCATTGTTTCCCAAACCTGAGCTAAATACCAGACTGAAGATCAGTTAATAATTGGCCTGAGTGAACAGCATTTGATAGAGCTCCATAAACACATAAGGCACACGTGGCTGGAGACAGGGCGGGACACTGTAGGAATATGTTTGATATATAGTTGGACTGAATAACAACCTAATATATCAAACATATCAGACAGAGCCCTGCAAAGAAGGCTTCCAGGTCTACAACGAATCAGAGGGGGTGGGGTGGGGACGGGGACGGGCACAGGGCAGGGAAGCATGCTGGGAGCAGGAGAACCCACCCCCATCCTTGCAGGGTGGGTAGGATGAAAGAGCAGAGAGGAGAGGAAGTAAAGAGGAGGAAGAAGGAGAGGTCAAGCTGCTCTAGACGAATAAACCAGTGTTTGATGGAAGCATCTCAACACCTGCACAAGCTGGTGGATTGTGTACTGACTTGATGTCTCTATGAACTGCAGCTCATCGCTAGAATAAAAATCACATCTGCTGCTCCTGTGTTTTTGCGAGACACTGATTTGTGGACTGCAAAACTTGCAAAAGCTTTACAACACGTATTCTATGAAAAATGTTTCTGCACAATGAATAGCAGTTAAGCGTAGCTATAGGTTGAGAGATCAGTGTCATGCCCCCTTTAAATGCTAATTGGTGGAGCTGCTTCCTGTTACATCACTAGAGGGAGACACTGACATCTAAAAAGGGGAAAAGCCTTTCACTCACTAATCCCCTTTTCATAAAGGCAGTCTGTAGCTGTGGAATTATAGTACAAGACAGAGCATTATATGGTATTTATTAAAACTGGGGTAACCTAAATAAAGAATCCTCCACATCATACAGAGGGTGGTACTGACAATCACTGAGCACAGGAACAGGTATAGAAAAGGGGGGGAAAGCACTACAGGCACACAAGGAGATTCTAGTATCCAACTATTCAGTCTCCAGAGACAGATACACACAGGACACAATCATCATGCAGTAGCACAACACAAACACAATCCTATTTTGCATACAGAGCGATGTTAAAAAATACTTTCACTGTCCAAGAGCACTATCACTACCATCTCCCATCTTTTGTCTATTTTCTCTGTGTATTATGTGGTAAGGTTGGTTTGTTTTTTAGAGACCACTGCAGCATTGGGGGAGATGAACAACAGGCTGAAAAGGCCTCCATGAGTTTGGTTTAGAAATGAGGAACACTGCAATAAAACAAAGGAAATAAGTTCAATAAGACAGGGGCCCACTCGTTTGGAAAGGGTCACAACAGTCCATCACACATTTGAACTCGCTCCAACACAAGCTCGAGGACCCAGCAGTGTAATTGCGTCTCTTGGCAACACAACTCACAAAAAAAAAAAAAAAAAAAAAACATGTTCAAAAGTGCGTTTGAAGAAAGTTTTCCAAGCATTGTATGTGAGGTCACTGGACCAGCTGTCTGACTCAACACAGTGTGTGCATCAGACGCATTTTTTCCTCGCTTTAATGATATCAAGATAGCAGCTCCGTGACGGGAAAAGATGACCCCACCTCAAAGTTGGTGTCACCTTTTCCTACCTTCGGCCCACACAGACTCCCTGCTGATTAATCGCAGAAAGCTGTGCGTGGGTTTGTGTGGGTGGGAAGGATTGAGAGGGGCACTTATACCTTGGGCTTGGCCCTGGGTTTCAGTTGCTCTAGTTTCTTGGCTGCAGCTTCAATGGACGCCGCTGCTCCAAGGAGCTCAGTCTCAGCGATGACAGTGGGGTCCTCAGGGTCCACACATTCTGATCCTAAAAAAAAGGGATCCATGCATGCCCAGATGTTGGTTACAGCATGCTGATATCTAGCACAAAGGAAACACCAGAGCAATACTTCTGCCGATAATATTTTATTTTATGTAAACACTGAGGTTTGAGGTCAACATTAAACTTGAACCAGATGTTCTTCTTCACGCACGCATTCACACAATCCAGGTATCACAGAGATGCTAAAGCTCAACTTCCTTCAACTGCACCAAAGCTCATGAGGTGTGCATGCACCAAAAAAAAACTATTTGCAATATGACAGCAATGTTTCAAAGTTAAATAAAATAAACTAAAACTATGAAGAAATGAGCATTTGATGGATCTTCGTCTTTTTTATAGGTTTTTAAGTGCCCATAAACTGGAGA
Organism: Selene dorsalis; assembly: GCA_900303245.1. NCBI lineage: Eukaryota > Metazoa > Chordata > Actinopteri > Carangiformes > Carangidae > Selene > Selene dorsalis. Next base: position 4,805 of record OMNW01018388.1, on the reverse strand, counting down.
TGTTCAGGAACAGCTTGGTAAAGCAGATGGAACGATGTTTTCATAGATTATGTCGAGCTCTGGGGAAATCTGCTCTGCACCCCACCACCCCTGAAAGCCGACCATTCCTCTACCCCCCACCCCCACTCCTTCTGACTCTATGAAAGGTGATCCGAGGGAACAAAACACACCACATCCCACTTACCTCCATCTGAGGCGGTGAGGAAAGAACAAGGGAGAGAGAGGGAGAGAGCACATGGGACATTAGAGAGGTGAAGTGGATAGCCCCACTGGGTCTCGAGCTATACGCTGAAATCTAATTCTCGTCCAAACACAATCTATTACGCCTGTCAGATGTGGCACTGCAGTTTCTACAGGAAACACTCTGGTATATCTGTGTCATAGCCATCCTACAGAGCTTCATTTGGAGCAATTTGCAGGGCAATCGCTCTGCTGCGCGATTTCAATATTCTAAAGTGATTTTCATGACCTATCTTTATTAGGGACGCAGACAGGTTTGGTGGCTTCACTCAGTAACACTATAATATTATGCACGCAGAAGAGGATTAGGGCTCCTCTGACTAATCTCCAACATCACCACAATCCTGTCGGGTTTTTTTTCCCCTCTACATTTTATTATATTGGGTTGGGTCCTAATGGGAATCCCCTTGCTTTCAATCTCATGGTATGCTGCAATTTCAGCTTTCCTAGTGAGTTTACTGTCACAGAGTCATCTTAAAATGTATATCTGCTGCCAACAATTTTTGGAAAGCACACAACCTTCTGTACAAATCATGCCTCCAAATAAAATAACATAATACTGTTTCATAGAGTTACCAAAGACTTCTGCTAAATATACACAACTTTCATGTGTATTAAACGGTCCATAAAATCCTCACATCAGTGCGAACGGGGCCACGGGTAACTAAAGTTTGCCAAGCCGGACTCTTGTTTGTGTACGTTGTGTAAGAGTGTGTGACAGTGTACATCAGCCGTGTGTGTGGTCTCACCTTTCATGGCCTCAGCTGTCTGGACGAGCTCTGTCACACACGCCGCCACATGCTTCGAGTGTACGGCCAGCTGCTGCTTCTGCTCCAGCGTGGGTTTCTGTAACACCTGAAAACACACACACGGTTGTCCTTTAAATCTACTACCTAGATGTGAAAATTAACACTAATACCTGCAGTTAATAGAAACTGACAGTCATGCACTCCCTTCCAGTGAGTCTATTAGTGTTGCCTAGATATATATATTTTTTTGAATTATGGATCTTTCACTATTTTAAAGTTAACTAACATGGTTGAAGTACAGTATATTCTTTCTATGAGAACACATTTTTAAAAACACAGTATTGTTGTTTGCCAGAATTAACATGATTTAACTGTAACTAATTATGTTAATAAGATTATTCATTAAGCACAAATGTACGTACATTACAAGTCATACATGTCAACACATGGGTATCATAATGAACTAGGATTTTCATAAATCTATGTTTTGCTCCTTAATATGCAAACTTATGCAACAAGCTGTGCAGAAATTAAATACTGTCCAAACAAACATGGATGCCAACAAACAGACTGCAGACAAAGAGGCACATTTCACCAGCCTACAGTCTGCCTACAATTCATGCTTAAGAATAGCAGTCATTCACAAGACCTTCTTTCCATCATCAGTTCATAGTCATGAGCATGAGTGACAGGAAGCGAGGAGAGATTTGTCAAGCATCACAGGATATAATCTTGTAGATATGACCTGTAAGATTTCACTTGGTAGTAGTAAAGACCAGGATCCACCCATCCATAGCTAGAAACATGCGCATGCACACATACATAGGCCACATCTGTTATTTATTCATTTATGACACATGCTTCTGACTCATTCTAACCTGCAGCACTTGCTCCAAAAGGTTGATGTATCCGCTGGTGCACTCAGAGCCGTACTGCAGGGCCCTCACCCTCAGTTCCTCCCCCACTTCCTGGTGGTACGCTGCTTGCTTGAAGGGTGAGAGAACACATTTAAAAACAGATATAAAACATTGTTCCCAGCAGAATGTGGACATTTAACAGAGGTCTTGATATCAGAGTGAAAATGTGCTTTGTGAGGTCTGGAGTAACCTCCATATTATTTTACTTATGCATATGATCCTAATGCCAATCACAGATCAAATATACAGCTTATAAAATAAATCCCTTAATTCTTTACTAATTTGCTTGTAATGCCTGCAATGCTCTGTCTTCCCTCCGTTTTATCTTGTTGCAGCTGCTCTACGGTCACTGAAGGACATGCTGACTTAAAAATGACTGAGTCACCACCAGTGGGAGCAGCCATAAAGTCGACCAGACTCTAATGTCCTATCTGCTCTCAGCAGGCTGGGCTCACATGTTCCTGGCAGCCTGGTGCTGTCTGTGTGAGGCCCGTTCTGGCAGGGCTGTGTGGATTAGCACCTTGCAGGTAGTCAGCATATCGGAGATGGCTTTGCGGCTCAGGTTGGCAGTGGCGATCACGTCCTCCTGCTGGGCAGAGTTGCCAGCAGCCACTGCCTTGGCCGTTGCTATGGTGATGCCCTTTGTCATGCGGATGAACTCCTCGGGCGTGGTCGGCTTGTCTGGGACATCCTTGGACTGGAACACCTGAAATGATGATGGACAGGAGACACAGGTAGTTACAGACATGACAGGGGCACAAACATTTAATATAGATGGGAACATCCTCGTATAAGTGCACAAATGCTGTATTTATTCTGAAAGTGTAATCAGTGTAAACAAAATCCTGATATGGGTAGCAGTGTAATAAGTAGTTAGGTAGACTGTGTTGAATTTGGCTTCAGTTGCAGTTCTTGGTAAAGCCTCCTCTCGGACTGGGGGTTCTCTGATAAGGATTAACAGTAAATTACAAAAAAACAAGCTCTTGAAATCTCCTTCCTGTTTCGCTCTGCCTGTGCCTGCTATCCAGACCCTGATAAGAACGAGAGCTGTGAGAAACCTGCAGGGGCTGAGAGGGAAGAAGGAAGAAAGGAGCTGGACAGACAATAAAGGAAAAAGAAAGAACAAAAAGCCTCCCTGTTTTGTTCAGAATAATAGACATAGATATCCCTGACCCTCTTTGGGCCAGCTTTGCAGAGAGGATGTGTCTCATCAGTTAACTCCCAACAGACCACAGAAGAAGTGCTTCAGCCTTTCAGGCACTCTTACTGTCAGTTCCTGCTTGATGCACTCAATGGTGGCCTCTAGTGCCCTCGTCCCGCGAGTGGCTTCATCCTCCACCGCCTTGACTGTTTTTAGAAGAGACGTCACGTTGGTCACCATGACCTGTCAGATAAAGAGGAGTAATAATGAGGCTCATGGTCAAACCAGGAGGTGGAGCTCTTTCTCCTCAGCTGCAGGTATATTCTATTGTACAATAAAAATCTGCCTCCTGCTTCACTGATTCCATTACAGTAAATACTGGTTACATGTGCTGAAGATGCTCATCAAATGGAAATTAAACAACCAGCCGCTACTGACAGAGAGGACTGAGGGATTTATTTTAAAATTAAAAGAGGCTGATTTGGTACTGGTGGTACTGGTAGAGTTTATTCAGTGGCGTGTAAAGTGGAAAGATACTGTTCATGGTGACATATTCTTTTCTGTCTGCACTGCATTCAGTAAAATGCATATTCTTAGGTTTGAAATTTGAGCACCATTATTGCAAGGCGTTTGAGAGGGTCCCATTTGGATGTCACCATATGTTGGAAGAACAAAAACAACCTGTCCACATGCGCAGGTCTATGGGTGGCCCTAATTCCATTTAGATGAGAAAACATTACACACCCCAGGCGCCACTTAGATAGGATGATAGTTGAGAGAAAAATAAATAAATTAACAGAGGAAGTTTGTAGAATAACAAGAAAATCAAGAGGTTCACAGTTATCTGATTCAGTGGTTTGATCTTTGTTTCTCTCTTGCAATGACCGGAGCTGCAAAAAAGTTAGACACAAAAAGGTCTGATCTCTAGTTTTTACTCTAGTTTTTATTCCTCAGCATATTGGGGAAGTGGTAACAATAGTCAAGGGCAAAACGACAACCCTCATCTCTCAGGTTAGTTCTCAAGGACCAGTCACAAGTTTCTCCACTGATCCAGTCTTCATAAAGAAAAACGCATTTGTACAATTTCTCTGAACCTCTGCCATTTTTTACCCCTGGTGTATTTTCTATATAATAATTCACATATTTTATACTGTGGTTTCCTTTTCAAGTGTTTGATATTGTAGCTTTGTTTCTCTAGTGTGGTATTTCATGCTTCTTTGTCCATACACCACCATCTGCATCTGTCATGTCTTGCTTTTTCACCTCAAACAAGGGGGGTGGGTCTTCACCCATGTCTATTTATTTATTTGAGAGCAGGATAATGCCAAATTGCCAATCTGACTGGCACCAAACATGGTGGAGGGATCGGGGATGGGCCAGGAGAGAACCTATTAACGTTCAACAACGCCAGTTCTAAGTGACTGAGTGAGAGAGCCTGAAAAGGTTCAGATGCTGTGATAGGAATGGGATAGTACCAGGACCAGGACCACCAGAGCTGGGACCGTACTGGAAGTGGGACAAGGACCAGAGCCAGGACCATGGGGCCGGGACCTTGCCGGAACCGGGGCCAGGACCACCCGAACCGGAGCCGGTAGAGGTAGCGGTACTAGGACCAGTACCAGAACCGGGACCGGTACCAGGACCTGGAACCGGGAGAAGGACCGGAACCAGAACCAGAACCAGGACCAGAACCGGGACCGGGACCGGCACCCGAACCGGGACCGGGACCGAGACCAGAACCGGGACCGGGATCAGAAC
>OMNW01018386.1:0-22342 GCA_900303245.1 Selene dorsalis | reverse complement strand
AATATTTCTAGATAATGTTTCACAATCAGTGTCCAAGATCAACACACACAATGTTAGTCATCCCAAATGCGCGACATGATCCTCACTTTAATATAATTCAACACATCTGAGCCACTAAACCAACAAGTACGACAAATGTCATCAATGCAAAACAGTTTTATTAAACAAGTTCAAAAGCTACAGTGTAGACAGAGGGAGGGAAGCAGAGGAGGATGGGTCTCATTCAGTAGAAGGACTTCCTAAGGATGTGATTCCTGGACATGCTGTAAACACTGATCTGCTGAAAAACACCACTGTGACACCTCTGTTTGTAGAGCTCCAGCAGTCTGTGGACCTGGGCCTTCTTCTTCAGCTCCTCTTCCTCCTTCTGCTTCAGCTCCTCCTCCTGCGTCTTTGTAAAGCTCGGTGTAGACTCCACAGGGGACTTGGTTGAGCTGAGGGTGGAGTCACACCGGGGTGTCTGCACTTCAATCCAGTTGTTAACCAGAGGTTTCTTCCTGCTCTGCCCCTGGATCGTCTCCACGGTCTGGTGCTTCAGACTTTCTTTATATTTCTCCTCCTTGTCTTTCTTGCTCTCCTCCAGAGAAACTCTTCCCCTTCTCTCCCTCTCCATTTTTCTCAGCTCTTCAAACATTTGCATCCATCTCTCTTCAGCGGCCATCTTGCAAATGCTGTTGGCAACCTCCAATTCAGCAAGGAGTTCAGGGAGTGGTCTCGCCATTTTGTTCTAGTTCGTTCACTGCAGCTCAATCTGTGTGTCTTTCTATTGTAGAGATGTTTGGCCAAGTGATCCTAATAAGAAGAGTGGAGGAACCATCACAGTTCCATCAGTTATGACATAGATTCTCTGATCCAATCACTTCTAGAATGATCATTGTGTCTGTTGATATTCAATATGGAAATAAGCAACATGCTTCAGCCAATGTAAAAGCACCTTTTAAAGTCCCCCAGTGACATAGTATCAACAGTCAAAAAAGTAGAAACTAAGATATTCTGACTCTCAGTCACCTCCAACAACACTGGATCCTACATTTCCTATAACCTTCAACAATCATTTCACTGAGCTGTTACTAGTTAACCTTTGTTGTGAGATGCTCCACTGCATGTCTTTTCTATCAGCATTTCACAACGCTCCCAGTCTTTATTCACCCTCCCCCAACATCTTTTGAAATGCACTGTTGGCATCAGATTTGAAACGTACAGATTATTTTCAAAAAACAATGAAATCTCTGAGTTTCAATTTCATATGTGTCATTGTGCTATCTTCAAGTAAGTATCAACTTTAAATCATCACATGCTGTTTCTACTTACATTTAAGACAATGTCCCAACTTTTTTTTTTTTTTTGTAGTTTCTTGCTGCAAGAGAAACATTATATAACCTCTCACAGGTGTACTCATGTAAAACTGGTAGAATACACCTTCACAGACTTTTTTTGTGACTTGAATTGCTCTTAAAAAGTCCAATAAATGTCCAGTTTTTAATCATGCTTTAAAATTGATGGGAGAAATATCCATCAAGTTAAATTACCACAGATCTCCCAAATATTCACTAAAGTTACACCACTGTTTTAGATTAGCACCAGATTGCTTAAATTAAATGCTAATGTGTGTTGTTCAACTTACACATCCTAGGCTTTCCTGCACATTGTACATTGTTACCAAAAGAATATTACAACTTTTTCTTAAGCCAATAACACTGTTAAAAATCACATGTTATTTTTCCATAACAAAATAATTAACCACTGATCTTGAGATGAAATGATTTAAATAATCACTGTCCACAGCTACTCTCACACTCTGTGAAAAATGTATCAGATGTGTCAGATAATTAACTGTTAGAGGTGTAAAAATGTATAGTCTCTTCATATTAGCACATAAAATACTTTGAATTCTGAAAATTAGAGCCACAGAAACCAGAAGAGGAAAAAACAACTGGTTTATTTTGGCAGAAAGTGTAAAAATGTTCCAACTGGTGGTTATAGTGACTGTTGTGCTTTTTCATAAAGTATAACATTGGGTTTTTCTTTATCATGTGAAATCAGATCTGAATGAACGACACCCCACAATAACTCACAAATGCTTTTCTCTTTACCCCCTCCCTTCCCTCTCCTCCGTTCTCTTCTGCTGCTGAGCTGCAGCTGCTGCTCAGCCAGTGGCTTTTAAACTCTGGGTTGTGACACGCTGAGTCACAGCAGGAGATCAGGGAGACAAAACTAATTAAGAGGACAAGCAACAGCAAAGACATAACACTGCGAGCGTCATTTATAGTTTTTTCAAGTCGCCAAGGCCAATAAGCCTCAGACAGTCAGGGAACAGCTTCTGTCACTGGCTTCGAGTAAATGCCGTGAAAGGAGGAAAAAGAAAAGGAGTGAGCGTAAATTCTCTTCTATCAGATGCAAATGGAGGTAACAGATTTAAGATATGAAAGAAAAAAAAGTCAAGAGCAGCCAAAAGTCGACCTTAAACTACAAACAGCTGCTTCCACACTTAGCCAGTGATTTGACTGAAATTAAAATTTTATGCTGATGAAAACTGCTGATGTTCTGATGTTCAAACGGATTCTTGTCTTTATTTTAATGTGGTCACATTTACTTAATCTGCGTGTATCGACTTCGCTGAGCTGCAATTTTAATGAGTATTTCTCTTCACTGATGAACCAGTGAGAGCAGTGATGAGGTCAAACTTCCTAGTCTACAGATGCCTACGGGAGTCTCGTGAGTCCTTTTGTTCATTTATTCACTAATTTATGTTATTTAAGATGTTCAGCCACTGCTCTGCTTCAGGGATTTACTGGAACTGTCATATGGTAGTTAACATTTTGATTATCCATCGTTATTAATGTTTTACATTCCTGTCAACCTCCTTTTTACTGTCTTTGTTTTTGCTTGTACTTTTTAAAACATCAGTTATGTGGTCAGGCGCAACTCTGTGGATATCAATTAACAGCATCACCTTAAATGTCTCACAATACTGTTATCATTAACTAGTAAATTATGTTTTGGGTTGATGTATTAGATGTTATACATAATCTGAAATAATCAATGTCCTTTGAGCCAAATGTGATCTATGGAAAACAGTCAAGTCATTAAAAGCCAACTTAAACCAGTAACTTAACTGACCTAATTAACTAACTTCATAAAATTCAAGATATGACCAAACAAAATCAAGTTGGCCTTACAGGAGGCAGGAAAAAGAGAGAGGAAAGTTATCTTGGATCCTCCCATCTTAAACAGTATCCACTCAGGTGTAGTCAGCGATGTAATCAGGAAGTACCTGGAAAAACATACAGCCCAAGGCCGTCACAAATAATACTACATACAGTCACGACAGAAGTTATCTCAAGGCACTTTCCATATAGAGCAAGTCTAGACTGTACGCTTTATTATGTTTATTACAAGGACCTAACACTGTAACATGTAATTTTGATCCTTACTTAAAACAAAGAGTGATCTTAACTGATGTCTGCTTAATTTGTTTGTTGACTCTCCTGGCTTACACTTGGTGTGGAAAAAAGTAATCAGGCTAAAGTTACCATTAGTGAAAAGTATGAGTGAGGATTAACCATTCTCAGATGGCAGTAATGTGCCTTTAAAGATGGTTGCCACCATGGATCTATAGCTGCCACCCACCAAAAAAACAGAAAAAAAGAAGAATTATCCTCATAGCTCCCTCTGCAGCCACAGGAGGTGATTACAGGTGCTGGAGCTTGACATCTTTTGGGCTCTGAGTCTGAGTTGTTAAACGTGCTGGAAGCACTTTTGTTTAAAACAACAACAAAAATCAGCATCTCATTACAAACCAGAAATCACACTGTCCACTCATGCAAGTTTGACCACAAACATCTGAACCCACAGCAGCTGCCCTGATGTGCGTATTCATTACGAAGCACACAGTTGGTGGCTGCAGACCCACCAGCTTCACTTTAGTTACTAAAACAGGCAGTCGGGCTTTTATACTGAAACAGACCATAAGGAGGTGGTTCAAGTTTAGCATTCCCTCTGGTTAAAGTGTGGTTATTAAAATATGCACAAATATAACCAGATGTTTTTCCTCATACAGACAGCTATAACTGTTTTTAGACAAACTTGTGGCTTGAGGCTAACACTGACCGCACTTCACATTTTGTTTTAGCCAGCACTGTCCTGACTGAAACATCAGTCTATATCTGTATAATGAACCATAAGACACATCTCCATGAAATCTAAAATGACAAAAGACAAACAGTAAGAGAAACAGTAGAAAGACACTGTTCACAGAGTAGTCGAGCAGTAATGTGCACATGCAAGTATTTGATTGTTGTTGTAAGATACAATTTAATCAAACAAACACAAAAAAGCAGAAATATACAGAACAGAAATATATAAAATACAGAACTTACTAAAGAAATATAATGTATGTCCCTACATGAAGTGCAGGAGATTATAAATAAATAGTAAAATCTGTATATGTGCATATACTTATGTGCAATAACATGTTGCACCCATGTAATTTATGCAATACCATCAAACATACATATTAAAAATTCTATGCTTTCTATGCTTTCTTATTATTTGTCATTCATTTTTACAACATGTCTATATTCCTATTCTGATTTTCTTCATTTTACCAAAGTATAAGTTACAATGTTATTGTATGTGTATGTTTTTCAAAAAAAAAAAGTAAAGCTGTCATCATAAAACTGTTGTTTTGAAAAAAAGTTTTTCAAACATGTTTTATATTTTATAATGTATGTTATTTTACAATCGTACCTTGAAAAACACAAAAAATATTTTTGAGGGACTTCATATCTAGCCTTAGCTGTAATTAGCAAATAACCTTTGACCCCACAACTTCACAACTTTTCCAGTCATTAGTTGAGGTAATACAGTTGCATAATGTTGCTTTAAATGTCACATTGCTCTAAGTGCACCATGAGTAACAGAGCACTGTACTGCAGCATTGCTAATGCAACAGAAATTATACTGAAAACACTGTGAAGTCTGACATTGAGCGCTGAGGTCTTTTCTTTTACAGCCTCAAAAATGTCAAACAGTGCACAGCATCATCAGGAATGAAAAAAGGGAAAGTGGTGGGGAAGGAGAAATATGGTTTCATGGTAGTGCAGAAAAAAAATGATCATGTATCATGTAGTGTTAAAATGATACAGAATACCATTACCATCTCATCCTCTCTCTCCCACTCAGTGTTCACATTCAGTACAGTCACATCAGTCAGTCTGGCATCAGTGGAGCTCTGATTCCCCCTGCTGCCCTCTGTTCATCAGCATCATGCAGAAGAGCCTGCAGCACGATGAAGTCAGCATCTGTGAGGTGGGACGCAAATAAGAACATGGAAACTCCTTCCTTATTTCCTTACTTAACTATGGCTGTTTTTTCATCCTGTTTATACATTTTAAAGCAGTTTAGAATGAAAAAAATCAAACATTATTCGACCCTAAAGGCAATTTTCTTTGGTAACACTTTATAACTACACATTATTAAGCATTAGATAAGCCAAACTGCTATGACATGTTAATCAGTGCTGTCATAGCTCAGCCTCCAGAGTCCATAAAAAAGTGAAACACACCATAAGAATATGTTTTTAAACCAAATTTGAAAGAAAAAAACTAAACAATTACATGTTATAACTAGGAGGTATGAAAAGCAGTAAAATAAGTAATGTGTTGTGACACACACCTCTAAAAGACCTGATGCCTGCTGAGAGGAGCACAGAGAGATTAACAAACAGCTAGACCTTAAATAATATTTAACATAGGTGTTCCAGGTGCACGATCATCTGCAGGTCAGCTGCAAACAGGAAGTGAGGTCAGCCACAAGGAGACCACACCCCCAAGAGGATCCGCAGTGGCATGACAATTTGCACACATAATATCAGACATTTTAACTCTCCGCTCTAATGTCAAATCTCTCATACGATATCTTAATACACAGTACAGTAAGAGCATGAATAAGCACTTAAAATGAGCTTTATGGCTTGCTGTGTGTTCTATAAAAGGAAGCGTGGCTCCACTGCAGTCCATTCCATTTGAATACTTGTGGTAAATAGGACGTTTATTTACTAGTTTTAGAAGAACATTCACTTGAGATTATTCTGTCAAACCAGTTATCTGTGGTGAGTCTTTCTGCACATAGATGGTTCTGTTCTCCTCCTCAAGGCTGCTCTACTTTACTAATCACTTTTCTAAACAGAGACGTGTTTAGTTTACATCCTGAAACTCCAGCGGGTGGATGGGTGAGTGGGTGGGATGTTTTCTCTCCACATCAGAGGACAGGATGGAGAGTGATTTTTAAAAAGCCAGAAAGTGAGTTGCTGGCCAACCAATGGCTGAGTCATTGGTATTGATCCATTACCCTTTCAGCCTGCACAGATATATTATCGTCATTTTGTGTCATCCAGTGGTTAAGACCTAACTTACTGCTCACTTAAAAACAGTGACCTCATCCCCCATTTTTTTCACTTTCAATGTCATCAAAGGAGGGGAGCTGCAGTGTCTCAATTCCCATACAAACCCTGAATATGCTTACTTTCTCCAACGGAATAAAACAACTTAACATTCAACTGACATGAGCCGAACAGAAGACACACAGAAAATGTACATTTGCTCCTATTCAAAAAGTCTAACAAATGAGAATTTATCCTGGAAGGAGCTATTTCTGTTCTGCTATTGTCAGAATTAACAGCAGAAACGACTAGAGGAGACATTCAGCATCATCAGCTTTATTCTGGCAATGTTGGTGCCCTATAGGAGATGATTGTAACTCAGCATTAATGATGTGCAGTCATGGTGATTCTTACCTCTATGTTGTCCTATCTTCTCCTCTCCTTTGCGGCCTGCTTTTTTGCAGCTTATATTTCATTAAAATTAATTTCTGACTTATTTTATTGCTGCAACCCAAAGGCAGACCCAGACCACAGTCCTAGATGCTGTATAATACTGTGCCCTGTAGTGGTTACATGCACCATATCTTGAGAGGAATGTTACATCCTGTGACTGACAGGGTTGCAGTAGACCTGTATTTGTGATTAAAAGTCTGTTTTTCTTCATAATGTTGTATGTGTATCAATGAGTAATAAAATAGTGGTATATTCTGCAGTGCAAATTGTCTGAGTCCACATGATGTGACCACACACCTTTATCTACACCTCTGCAGAGGTTCAGTGGAAAGGCTCTGGTCTTTTATTGGAGCAGCACCTGGGTATGACACTGTAGGTTTCAGTTTTGATGTTCTGGCTTGTCAGGCTTTAAGGGACACATGCAGCATTACATAAATGTTCAGTTCCGTACAGCACTGACATTACACCTTTTAAAAACTACAAATGTAGTGTTTCTTCACATTACAACACCACAACAGCATCCATGTGCAAGAAATTATTATTAGAGGAAGAAAGACAAAGAAGGATCCATGTATGTGGATTATTGATCAATTTTATATTAAATGCATATTTTTCAAAAGCTAAATAGGTTCCCGTCCATGTTTGTAAAAGTGAGTGTCCTGCTGTGGGCTACCATGATTCATAAACGTCTGGTAACATACAGTAATTATTCATGACAAGTAACACCTACTATGTGTGGGTGGGAACAAATCGAGTCATATTGACATGTTTGAGCACGCAGGCTGTCTGATTATTCTCCCCAGGGATTGCATAGTCTCTATGGTGTTTACACCATTTAGTTATTTTCCTTTCGGTAGATGATTCTTCTTATGATGATTTTTATTATTATTATTATTTTTTATGTACATTGAAGCTCAGTTAAATAGTCTTCCATACTCTACATGTTATATGATGATAATAGATGAACCGTAGTTTACTGGCAGTGATAATAACACTGTGCTTCTGTGTAAAGACCACCAGAGGATTACACAGGAACTGTAGTGGATTTACCTTCAGAATAAAGTTCACGTCCACGAATATTAAAGATACAGAGCTACTTAAAAAAAAGCAAATTAATAAAAATCCAAATGAAAACAAAAGACGTGATAGTCTTTTAAAAACAAGATAATAAAAACATTAAACTTAAAGTATAAATTTAGCTGGTGGATAGTTGTTATAGAGGTTATTGTTTTCACCTTTTAACCCCACTTACAAAGATAAACAAACAGATAACTATGCATTCATGCATACATACATGTAAGGGAAGCAAAAACCAACAAACAAATATAATTCATTCATTTTCTATACCGCTTATCCTCACTAGGGTCACGGGTGGGCTGGTGCCTGTCTCAGCTGATTTAGGGGCGAGAGGCGGGGTACACCCTGGACAGGTCGCCAGTCTATCGCAGGGCTAACATATACAGGCAAACAACCATTCACACCGAAAACATGGGCAATTTAGAGTCGCCAGTTAACCTAACCTGCATGTCTGTATTGTTTTAAAAATCTGCGAGCTACTCCTACGCAGTTCGTGACTCACGGATATTATTTTGAAAACCCCTAGCGGAAGTGAAGTGTGAGGCATCGTCTCACTCTTGAGCAGTGTTTTGCTTTTAGCTTCCAGAGAAGTGACAGGTTTGCGGGAGGAGGGAGGGGAAGTTTCTTGTAGCTTCACCTTCTCCTCTTCATCATGGAGGCTCGGTCGTGTTTCTCACGGGAGGAAATCAACAGCACGGTGTGGGAAGTCCTGGAGAAATACACGCGGCTCAAGCAGATAGGCACCGGGGCTTACGGCGCTGTGTGGTGAGTGATTTACCCTGGATTGTACTGTGTCCTCAGTGTGTGTGTGTGTGTGTGAGTGTGTGTGTGTGTCGTAGCTAGGACCGGACCGTGCGTTAGTCTGAGTCCAGCACTCACCGACAATAAGCTGCACCGGCTCCGAGCAGTTTGCGGTGGGCCCGGGTTATATCCTGTGCACCACCTACACACACACACACACACACACACACTGTCAGCACCGGTGGCACAGGAGCAACCTATGTAATAACATATCACACCTTCAGCTTTATAACACATCCTGACTGCACGCGCCATGTGAGAGCCACGCACCTCACAGCGTGCACCAGTAAACCATTTATGCGTCTACCTGCACAAACAGAGCAGGTGATGAGGCTTCAGTTGGCCTTACAGTTTTAAAGATGGCCACTTTGCTCTTTCATCTCAACATGCAGTCACACGCGAGGTACAGTATGACATGGGCAAAGGCACATAAACACTTAATGTTGATAATTTAATTCCTTGTCCAAACAAAACACTGAAACAAACCTCAAACCTTGAATGAAAAGGAGCAGAAATAGAATAATTGTAGGTTATCTGCGCGTCTTTCACAAGGCATTAATCAACAACAACCAAAAGATTTAACAAAATTAAAAATAAAATAGCTGCAGGCCTGAACACAGCCACTCACATTCCTCTGTGAGCTAGGTTGCAACTCATTTTATACTTGATTGACACATTTTGTTGTATTTTCTCAATATACTGACTGTAATTGTAACTATGTAACATAACAGTTAATAGATAACATTGTACGCATTTTATTGTCTTTGTGTGTCCACATGTATCTACACGTGTTTAGATGCATGAAGGAAACACAACTCTGTGGGAACATGCTGCTGCTGTGACATTCACATGCACATGTATGCACACTGAGTGACTCCGAGCAGTGGGCACACCCATCATCATTCACTGCTTTTGATATTCAGGTGTCATGTTGTTTATGCAGATCACAAAAGAAATAGCTAAATGAAATATTTTTATATTTATACACATTTTATACATTATTTTTATACAAATGTACTGTGATCTATGACCTATAGATAGCTGTGATCTTAGTTCCCCCAGCAGAGCTCCACCAACCTGAGAAACCATCAGCGCACCACCAGTTTAAAAAGTCCAAAAAAGTCACATTCTTTCATTAATTTGTATCATTGTAACAAAATGCATCATGTATCAAAATGGCTGTGGTCAACCACATGTACTTATATCTATCTTCATCTGAAAATACATTTTTGGATTTTATTCTTTGCACTGCATACATTACATGAACTGTTAATAATAAAATAAAATAAAATAATAATTGATTATTGTGCGATTCCAGTGGGAAGTTAAAGGATGACATAGGCTGAACATTTATGATTTAGTCTCATTCAGAAAAATAGTCACTATGTTATGGCAGGTTGTTTGTGTTATGCAACTTCCCCTTTTTTTTGTTTTATCCCTTTGAGCTTGTTTATAGACGACTGGTCTGAGTTCACTGACCACTGAAGCACAGTAGGTTAAAGTTCTGAGAAATCCCTTCGTCCATTAAGTTGAAATGGTTTAACATCCATCGCAGTGAACTCCTGTCGTCAGAGCTGCAGACATTGGGCCTCCTGAGTGTGGTTACCAGGGTTTTAAGCATTATTGTTTTTGGAGTTATGGTCTGTTGAAGCTTAAAATGTCTGCCTATTGAAAGAAGCGCTGGGATCGAGCCACCATTATCTGTAATTTTGCCAGATTGCACATCTTTGAAAAAGCATCTTGTGAGAAATCGCACACTCGGGAAGAGAAGGAAATAATTAACAGCAACATATTCACCACCAGTTTCATTGCTACTGCACTGTGTATGTGTGAGATGAACTGTATTTATTTAAGGTCTTTGTCTGGTGTCCATGCACAAATGACTGTAATATCCTACATTAGTGCATCAGTGTTGTCCACAGCGCTTTGCACAAACGATGTGTGTAATGTGTGTTGGTGGATGCAGCTCCAAATAGCCCAACAGGCCTCTCCTCCCACAATCCGTTGCCCTGCAGATCACTGCAAACATGCACGTCACTAGCTGCCAAACATTCACATGTTGATACTTAATAAAACCACAGACCCCCCCCCATCTTTGCTGCAGCATGTCATTTTAATGCACAGCTTCTTAGTGAGAGTGAAACCTGAAAATAGATCGGCCTCTGTCACTTGCCACTGCTCTCTCACTTCAAAAGAGGGGGAATCATTATGAAACTAGATGACACACGTAGACCCAGCCTGCACAGCTATTGACTCGTTATTCCATTATGCACCACAGCTCAGCAATAAATGAGAAGACTACAGAGAAAGTGGCCATCAAGAAGCTCCACAGGCCTTTCCAGTCAGAGATCTTTGCTAAGAGGGCCTACAGAGAGCTCCGGCTGCTCAAACACATGAAGCATGAAAATGTGAGTAGACTAAAGCTGACATATTCCCTGTTTCTTTTAACAGACTCTAGGTTTTACATGTGTTTTTTGGCCTCTTGATAGTATAATTGTATTGCATTATAGATATATTAATGTGGAATAATACTTTCTTGCTCCCATGTCTGTGTGCGTCTATCTTTCATTCCAACCAGGTGATAGGACTCCTTGATGTGTTTACACCTGCCTCAAGCCTCAGCGACTTCCAAGACTTGTGAGTACCTAGCAAAGCCCTCGGGCAGAGGCGGCTGTCTGGTGATCTGCAGGTTAAGTCTTTACCTACAGCAATGCCTATGGGTCCTGGACTGCAGGATGGTTTCTGGGAACAAGAGGTTGTTTTCTGTTGTCGGGGGTGGGGATTAAACAAAAGATACAACCTCAGGGTGATGAGATAAAAACTGACCTGACCACTGTCATTAAACAGAAACTGCTGCATGAAATAACACTGTATAGCATTTGGAAGTATCATTGTAGCTTTAAAATATCACTGAACTACAGCCCCAGGTGTGAACACTTTCGGCTGAAGAGTGGATTAATCACTACAGAGACCAAAACCTGTCAGTCTCAAAACTTAAGGTCTTAATGAAGAGACTCTAAGGCTGGCTACAAATTGGACAATTTTTATCAATTTTTCATATCTTTATCAATTTTAAAAACCTGGGAGACATGAGGACGGTTTCAACAGATTTTTAACATTATAATCTACTGAACGCACTCGCCAGACCACACACCTGCTGTTTGTAGTAACAATTTCGCAGTGGAGATTCTCCAGAGATCTCAAAAAAACTCATGTGATCACAAGTGACATCAGAATAAAAACAAATATGGAGGACGATCGATGATATCAAACAACATCTGGGGAGCTTCGAACCAGAGCAGTAAAATAATTGTAATGTCACAACACAGGTAAGGGTTATTAGGACAAACAACCTAGCAAAATAACCTAACAAGCCGCAAATCAGGCCTGAAATTGTCCAGTGTGATCCAGCCAAAGACTGAAAAAAGTCCATCATGAAACAGAGCAGACGTTCTGTCATGTTCTCACTGAGGATCATTCAAAAGTCTTATCTTATTGGTCTCTTTCCACTCTGCTGCAGCTGTAAGCTCATTGGTTAATTTTGATTTATGTAAAATATATTACATGACAGCACTTCAATAACCTTTAATATCTTCTTTCATTAGCACTGGCATCTTCTTTCAAACAAAGTCAACAGTTACACGCAGCTGGCAATTATCAGTAATTAGGAGAGTTTTATTCAATAGTAAAAACTATCTATATGTGTGATACAGAAAATGAACCAGCAATTAAAGAAGAGAGCGCTGTCCTGTAATATATGTTTGAGAAACATTTTTGCGGATATAGCAACCACACATGACTGAGGGTGATAATAAATATATATATAATTACACATATATATAAAGTACTGTTGTATTTTTTTTTGTTTCAATTGGAAGATTGTTTATTCTTCTGAGTTTAATTTTGCTAATACGATGTATACATGCTAACTCAAGAGCAGCACATAAAGGAAAAAATACTGTATATCAAGGATTTACATAAAAGTGTACAGGCAGCATAAGTTCCTTAATAAAAGTATGAAAAGTCGAGGATTACAGCATTAACAGGGTGTGTAAAGTAACAGTGGGATAAAAGTCTCTCTTTGAGCTGTGATCTTGACTCAATAAATTTGTGATATCATGCTCAGCCTGTTGAGCAGAGGTAATCATTTTACTGTCTCTCATTGTGTTCTTACTCTGCCCCTCCCTGACTTCGCTCCTTTTCACAGCTACCTGGTGATGCCTTACATGTTTACTGACCTGTCGAAGGTGCGAGGTCATCTCTCAGAAGACAAAGTCCAGTTTCTGGTCTACCAGATGCTCTGTGGACTCAGGGTGAGCTGGAGAGTTCTTCTCAACTTGGGGTTCATATAAGACATATATGTAATGAAAGGTGCAATGTATGTAATCATAGTGTAAGTTATTTAATGAAAGTAAGGAAGCACAGATCAGTGTACTTTGTTAAAATATAAGGCGTATGCCCTGTACTTTCAAAGTATTTTGAGTGTAACTCCACTCAAAAATGTCTTCTGATTTAACTCCACTGCTGTTACAGCACACAATGTGTTGTCAGTAGCTGAGCTCACAGTGCAAAGAGGCAAACATTAATAAAATCAGCCAAATTAAAAAAACATAAACCAATTAACCATAGCATAAATATTGGATATTGATGCAATATAGATGCCTCTGTCTCTCTCTTTCTGCAGTACATTCACAAGGCTGGAATCATCCACAGGGTGAGTACAAGTCAGTTTGTCATTGTAGAGCCTAGGGGAAGAAAAGTAGCTTCAACCTCAAACTGTTTTTTTTTAACTTCTCAAGAAATTGTGATCTGTTGAGTTCATTATTCTGACTCACATTGTAGACGTGCTCTTCCCGCTGTGCAACAGAAGGACATGCAAGTGATTGATTTAATTTTGTGATTGTTAATAAGTCAGAATAAACTCTGCCCCAACAGGTAGGATGACTTCACTCTGATGTCTGAGTGCATGTTTGGAGATGTTGGGCCACACCTATAGGCCAGGCACTGGCTGCCAAGACCTGTGGGTGTGTGAGGCAAAGTGGAGTTAGATCAATGCAACATACTCACAGATCAGATAGATACCAGCTAGTAAGCTGAAGGCCCTGCCCTGGCACCATTAATACAGGCTCTTATTAAAAACCACGCAGTAAGTTTGTAGGTGATCTAAGAAAAAAAGTGATTTCAGGAAGAAAGAAGAAAATGAGAAAAAACATTGATACTGACCAGACTACTACACAGGTACTATTATTTATCTCTATACTTATGTCAATCTATCAAGTTGGCCAGTTTCCTGCTCTCTAGGATCAGGAGCATGAGCTCTTCAGAGAGTAGTCATCTGTATTTCACGCCAAACACATCCCACCTACCATCAGAAAACAAACTTTCACCTCCACAGTAGTGCACGCTCCCCCACCCATAGATGGTCACGACTTCCCCATCCACCTGCCCCGCCCACCCATTTATGTCATCTTACTCTCTTTACATCTGTATCAGTTGTGCTCAGTATTAATTAAGCTGCCTGCCTGTGTGTGTGTGGTGCTATAATATGAAGTAACTGTGTTTTGTTTAAACTGCAGAAAGTGCAGTCGTTCACACTGACTCAGTCCTCTCTTAATGTGTTACCCTGCCATTACTGCAGTGATTCCTATGGCAGTGAAGGTGTTATCAGCATTCACCAACACTTATCACACATTATGTGACTGTGTATTTTATGAATGACTGCAGAAATGACACAGTCAGACTTATGGTCAGTTTATACATGAGTCATTGAGTGGCCACAGTGTTTATGCACTGAGAAGTACAGCTGCAGGAACGACAAGAGCTGAAGCTCTTCTCTGCTTTGTGATGCTGCTACAATACAACCACTGTAATTTTCTGTAATTCACTGTGTGCACTAAGAAACCATCCCTCAGTTTATTTTGTTCCACAGGATCTAAAGCCTGGAAACTTGGCAGTGAACCAAGACTGTGAACTGAAGGTTTGTACTTCAAAGCATGCAACTACAAAAACATGACCACACTGAAATGAGGGAGCTGCTGCAAATAACAGCAGAGGAACATGATAAGATGCAGATTATATTGTAAAATTAGCAAAACACAGGAAACAGTAGGCAGATTCACTGATAACTACAGGTGTTACTGTTTTCAAACACCTTATCAAAGGATATACTAGCATACTAGCTATATACTCATTCGGTTGAGATCATGCTCCTAATAGTGATTGTTTTTGCCTCCGATATAGATCCTGGACTTCGGTCTGGCTCGCAGTACAGACGCCGAGATGACAGGCTACGTGGTGACCCGTTGGTACCGGGCGCCTGAGGTCATTCTGAACTGGATGCACTACACCCAGACTGGCAAGACAATCGTAGCTGTTACATATTCTTCCTGTACCCACGTCCTGGCTGTCATCTCTCCTGCTTTTGCTTCCCCTGTCGCTGCTGTAACTGTTTGCAGTTTGTCACATTTCTATTAGCTGTGTCTTGTGTGGTTACTTTATGGGTCAGCAGTTTATTAGAATCCTGTCACTTGGTGCGTGAAACCCTGTTTGAAGTTGCATGAGTGTCATTCTGACAACAAGTCTTTTTTCCTTTAATCTGTTCAGTGTTGACACAGATGGGTCTGACAGCAGCCTCATGGTGCTGAGGCTGAGTGACAGAGCTGACTCACTTTCCCGGGATTTATGTTTCTCTATCAGTTTTTTTATTGTCATTTTGTACATAACTTCTAGAGGATGGAGTGTAGCAAAGAAAGCCATTCACCCTTTATAGGATTATATTACTCACCAAGTATTTCCAATATAAACAGCACAATAGATTTTGCTTCCTGTTGAGAGTGGGAACTTTGCTCTGACATATAAATGCCACCTTCCTCATTTCTATTCGCCTGAGCTAAATCTAAATCCTCTTCAACAGTGATTGTGTTTTCTTTTTGGATGCTCACTGATGTGTTTTTTTTCCTGTTTACTCCAGTGGACATCTGGTCTGTGGGCTGTATCATGGCAGAAATGATCAATGGGAAGACGCTCTTCAAAGGAAAAGACTGTATCCTTTCATCAGCTGTTGAAGCCTGTGTTAATCTAAGTACTGACAAAGCTTTGAATGCACAGAAATGGATATGATATGATTCCATGTTTTAATAGCTTCTTATCAAATCAATGTAATGATAAATGAGATTGAAAGTCGCTTGATTAAACAGTGACATTGACCATAAATCTGGTGCAACATAAAACACAAAAGGCAGTTACACTATATTACATGCAGTACATCTCCCCAGGCAGCGTCCACCACTGCTTATACTTGGCTATTACATTCTTTTTGCTGCATGTTTTATATTTTCTTTTTATGCTCTTTTTCTGCACCTGATGCAGTTTATTGATTCATAGCACTGGCTAACAGATAAAGCTGTCACTGTTTCATCAAACCGCTGTTTTATGGAGCTGCTTGGAAACCTGATTTTCCGACCGTGTCTCTGTGGACACACACACAAGTTTGAATCCACCATAAGATCAAACAGATTTTAAAATCCTTGACTTTTGACCTCTTTACCACCAGACATGGACCAGCTGACTCAGATCATGAAAGTGACGGGAGTCCCTGGACAAGAGTTCATACAGAAGCTGGACAGTCCAGAGGTAGGACATGTCACTAATTGTGTGCTGTTGGTCATAAATAGACGTTTTGCATGTAATGAAACTACAGTTGGGATTTTTTTGGGCCTATAGGGTTTATAGCACAGCCACAACATTACATTATTAATAATACAATGAAGGAGACTGTAACAAGACATTGTGTACATTGCATACAACAATAATAATGCTAAATATTTTTGTTAATCAGAAGCTTTATTGGTAGTTGGAGTAAAGCTCTAAAATGTGTCCTGAGGGTGGCACTAGAGGAAAAGTCAGGGCATCAACAAAACATTCAAGAGGAAATATAATGAGAGAAAAATGTTTTTTTTTATCCATCATGTACCACCAGTAAGAGATTATAATACCAGCCAGTCTGTACACCAAGCTACAGCAGCCATCATCCATCTGCATATTACTAGCTGATGAGTTGCTCTGTGTGAGTGTCTGTTGATTTCTACACATAAAAAGCTTCAGTATATATTTTTAACTTTGCAAGAACAGTGCCTCTGATGTTCTTCATGTTCTTCTTGCTCAAGCATTATAATAACCCTGTTTTTATACAATTTTGAAAATTATTCAAGTACATACTTTGCAGAGGTTTGACATTAGTATGTCTGTAAATTTGGGTTCTGATGCTGTTATTGGAGAGATTAAAAATAAGCTGTTGTTCTGATTCGCATTTCAGTTTGTTTTTTTGTCTCTAAAAATAGGCCAAGAATTATGTGAAGGCCCTGCCACGTTATCCCAGAAAAGACTTCTCCACATTGTTCACCAGAGCCAGTGCACAGGGTGAGTCCTCCTGTTCCTGGTCCTTGTCCAGGCTGACACACATTTTTTATCTTTTCCTTTTATCACATATACAATCAGACACTGTATAATTGCAGTTTTCTACTGTAGAGTCTACTGTGCTGGCCCACAAAGCAGTTCAGGGTCAGTTCACTGTGTTGTTACAGCAGCAGAAGCTGTCACACACTTTCATTTCCTTATTATGTCCATTTTGTTCCTTTGTGTCTCTAAATGTTATGACTCCATAATGACTCCCCCTACTCCAACATGATAAAAGATTTTCCACTTACTGTTCTGAGCAGTTAGTGTGAGGTCGGTCAAGATGAGGCGAAATCTCTACATGATACATTTTATGTCTCTGGCAGCAGCAAAACTGCTTCTTTATTCTGTCTTTTGGGATCAGTTTAGTTTTTGCTACTGGTAACTGGTAAGGCACAGTCTTTTCACAATCTCAGTAGAACAAATAGTTTGTTATTGATTATAGTAAGAAAAGACTGCAGTGATTCATGTCCTAATTAAGGATGTAGCTCCTGAGGTGGAATTTTTTATAAGTACCTTGGTGTCCTCGTGGATAACGGGCTGGACTGGAACGAGAACACCAGTGTCATTTTAACAAAGGTCCAGTCCACCAGTCCCGGCTGTTTTTTCAGGGATGGGTATGTGGAGTTTAAGCTCAGAGGACAAAAGCAAGATCAATAGATTCATAAAGGCAGGATGGCTTTAGCCCAGAAGTGACTGTGAAGAAAAGAACATGTAGGAAGCTCATGAGGGCCATCCAGTGAACAATATTCTTAGTGAGCCAACGAGCTCTTTCAGTAACAGGCTTGTTTTGGCTGTGTGTTCCTCAGACAGGTCCAGCAAGTCTTTTGTACCTGCTGCAGTGAAGTTTTTAATGAACATTGTCACTGGGTGGCTTTGTTGATAACAATGTTGATCTGTTTATGTTGTTCACTAGATAGTTGTACTGAGGATTGTGGTATTTTTCCCATATGTCTACCTTTAGAAGTACTTTCATAGTATGAAAAAGACACAATGTTGTATGCACAGACAGATAGAGTGTATTTTTATTTCACAGTTCCTCTAGCATCCTACATTATAGTAAAAGCTTTTTGTGCCATATGAACAGAGGAGTTATCATCTTCACCAGATGCATTCCTCCTTGCCACTAAACATTTGCAGGTATCGACCTGCTGGAGAAGATGCTGGTCCTCGATGGAGACGAGAGGCCCACAGCAGAACTGGCTCTGGAACACCCGTACTTCGACAGTCTGAGGGACCCAGATGACTTTCGTGAGCCCGAGATGTACGATGACAGCCATGACAACGCCACATTGTCCCTGGATGAGTGGAAGCGTAAGAAAAAATAAGAACATGATATAACTAATGTGCAGATGACAGTGGTGTAACTGGAATTTGTATTTATATTTTTGCCTGTGGCTTCATATGAGAGTGATGAACAAAAACTGTCTCACAGTCATAGACATTTTTCTTTTTACTATGTTGACTGATTTACAACTGCACATCCATTTCGTTGCTGGGCCTCTGTTAATGTAGTGATAAATAATTAACATAAAAACACCTTGCTGTACATCTTTACATTATTGTAAACATGCTGCACATGCAGAAAACAAATGGTTTCCCCTCTCTCTCCCCACAGGGCTGTGTTTCAAAGAGGTGAAAGACTTTGTGCCGTTCCCCCGGCGGGACTCCAAGAGGAAAAACACCCTGACTATGTCTCAATGACCTGATGAATGTTGTGCCCCAACCAACACAGAATACAGCCAATGGTGCCCTTGTATACTCTAACCCTGGATCCACTCTGTTTCTTCAAGCTTGGAGATGTTTAGTTTTTGAATCAGTGTTCAGATGAGTGATCATTTTAAAACTTTAACCATTTTTTTGTCACGTGCAATTATTTCCTAAATGTAGTTTGCTTTGTGTTAAACATTCCCTGTCAGTGAGTGTGTCCTGCAAATTTATTGTGACCAGATGTCACAGGGGTAACTGTAAGATTTACTGCAATATTGTTTTCCAATTAAACAATAAGACAAGATATGTATGAAGTTATGTTTTGTATTGGAAGTATCATCTTGATAAGGTTATTTAGCAGACAAACCCCTGACCAGTAAAGGGTCCCAAAAGGTCAGCAATATCTCACTGGTGCCTATTGGACTGTGTGGCCATGAGTGTGTGGTGCTGAAAGCAACTACTCCTTTAATTTATATGTCTGCTTTATGGTAATGTCATCTATGTTGTATACATCAATTTCACACTCAAATTTATTCCCAACCCTTGGTGTGTCTTTCTACTATCTAGCATCCTATAGGTTAAAATTATTCTGATAAAATCCTTGCATCATCCATTTGACCAAGACCCTGCATTTTGCTGCACATGACACTGATTATAACCATGTAATACCTTTTAAATATGATGCTGGTTCATCTCTTTTTTTCCCCTCTGAGCGAGTGAGTGTTTTTGCATGTGTGCATATGAACAGAATAAACATGAGTATGCAGCATCCATGTGTGCACACATGTCTTGTGTGGCCTACATGTGGGTGACAGGACAGGCCAGGTGTCAGGTTTCCGGAGTACCGCCTCGGAGAAAACCGTCCACATACCGTTAACAGCGCCGTGTTGAAACTACATATTTAGGATGCATAAAGCTGTTAATAAGATCAATACAGACTGATCTGCCACTGACCCTGTTAAATAGCTTGCGCGCGAAAATCATGGCCTGGTGACGTAAAGAGGGCGGGCTAAAGTTGTATCAACCACTGTTATCAAGGTAGCCCACGGGCGTAACGTCAAGACGGAAGTGGGGCATTCTGTCATCAAAATAAAACGATCATAAATAATACCATAACAAATCATTGTCCCTGCTATTTGATTTCAGATCAAGTTTTAAAGGCAGTAAATTATTCTAAAGCTATTTCTGCCGGATATCCGATTGAAAGTATTGAGCATTATGTGCATAATGTAAGGTGGCTGTAAGAAGTTTGGAAAAAAAAACTCCAGACATTCATGTGTAGAAAATGTATATTTTGTAAGCCGTAAAAACTCATTTAAGTTTGTTGGGATTTTTTTTTTTTAAGAATGTGTAACCTGAAAATAAATAGCGTTGGAGGGGATACAGCCCTCAGGTACTTTGCCTACCTTCAATAATGTTGCTTACCCAGCTTCGGTGGGTGCATTGAGAAGTCTTCATAAACATGGCAGGGACACGTTATGAAAGCACATTTCAGAAAGAAAAATGACTAGTAATGGTTATTAAATTCTGGATGGAGACGTCCTATACACCTTGACTTTATTTTGAAAGGTCAATCCGGAAGTGTTATGTTCTTACTCTGACTAATGTCGATTTAGAAGTAACTCTAGGCTCCAAATAGCTAGCCAGCTAGCCGAAGGAGGCTAGTTTCTTCTCCTTCTCACAAAATTGGGTCGACAATAAGCTGTTTCTAAAATTACTAATGCAGATATGCTACTCCTGTTCTCAGTAAATTTGGGATTGACCGTTTGCCTCCCAAATGCCGTGTTGTGAAGAAACGGATGCGTTTTAAAATAGCGGAATATACCGGCAGTACCAGCAAACTGTAGCTGGCTAATGATAGCAGTTAGCTTCGGGAGTACAGCAAGTTAGGCGGCTGGCTGGGAAACCATTACTGTAGAGGCGGCTTTAGACCGCCGGTTGTCGAGCTACCTGTGTCAGCCAGTTGCCATAATAGGTAAGAAGGTTTATGTTTGCTATATATTCCTTTTATGTTATCCACTGCTTCAGAACTTGTAGCACAGTTTTAACTAGAGGTGAGCAACTTGTTTTGCGCCATGTCAACGGTTAAAAAAAAAAAAATAACAAGCCTGCTAACGTTGGTACTGTCAGTCTGTTAAGTTAGCAGGCTAGCTAGCCGATATCTTTACTTGTCTCTATACTTTTATGTCAGAATACCGGAGTATTGTCAAAATATTGTGCATTTCTCACGCCGAGTCTACAGGATAGTGCGCTGTTTCAGAATTAGTTGACAATTAGGAAGATCTTAACTGTAGAAGAGCTTTTAACAGTGTTTTAAAACTGTAAATATGGCTGACATTTTACTCTCGAAATAAGGACACTGATCTGTTGAGACCGTTGTATTCTTGAAGCCGATTGGCTCTGGGGTCCATCAGTCAAACTTTCCCAAAGGCTGATTGGATTTATCCGTTGTGTTATGGCTAGTGATAGTAGTTGCCAACATTTAATGAGATAAAGTCGAGAATAATCTACAGACATTTTTTTTCTTTACCGATCGTGTGTGTTTTAGACGGTGAATGTTGATCGTCGCAGCTGCAATGCAATTTATCTGCACATTTAGTCCCCGGCAATGTGTGAGAGTGCAGCAAGTTGAGGTGTGTGAAGGAATGTTTACGCTGCAGGTGATAGTCATGCCTCATAACACAGTGTAGCAACATACAAGGCATGGCAGATATGTTTTTAAAGACTTAATGATGTCAAGAGGCTTAAAGCAGTTCGCCTCTTGTGAATGTAGCTGTATGGCATTGTTACTGAAATTACATTCGTTTCTGTAGTACATTAAATATTATATAGAGATCACAAGGTGACATAAATCAGCAGAAAATATAAATAGGTTGACAGGAATTTCAGTTCACCACATTTTTGTTTAAAGGTGGAATGCTGAAGTTTTTTTTTTAGCAAAATACCAGTTTTTGTAAACTTACCTGCAAATGCCACTTAAATCAGGTTTGATGCAGCTGTGGTCTTTTCTCTACTTGTGTTTCAAATGACACATTGTTGGCTATAACATGCAGGCTACAGTCACGTTTATTGCCCTCTCACAGCACCAACCCTGTGGCAGCGCACCAGATGCAGTGAATCAAATACAGATAGTGTCACCCCTCCAGTCTGTTAAGAGAAAGGCAGCTTTTCTGATATTCTTCAGTAGGCTGATGTTCGTCCTTTAATGATAATTGCAAAATATTAACATCCTATTTTAAAAATAACTTTGCATTTGGACTGCAAAAAGGGATTACAGAATGTGTCCCGTTGGGCTTAAAAAAGGAGAAATAACGGCAGAACATTTTCATTATCATTCTTGTGCAATATAAAAGATATGTTTTTGCTTTGACAATTGTTTCCAGGCTGATTCCACAGATTTCTCATTTTGTTTTCTATCAACCACCAGGAGGGAAGTTGTGATTAGTGGCCTATGAGGAAGCCACG
>OMNW01018385.1:26010-36033 GCA_900303245.1 Selene dorsalis | reverse complement strand
TGTGCAAGTCTCTGTGGACTGAGGCTTTGATACTTTTACAGTATTAATACAGAACCTAGAGCTGCTTTATCATCACACTACAAAATGGGCATTTATACTGTATGGAGCTTTAATAGAAACGTCTACATTTATACTGTATGGAGCTTTAATAGAAACGTCTACCTTTATACTGTTTGGAGCTTTAATAGAAACGTCTACCTTTATACTGTTTGGAGCTTTAATAGAAACGTCTAAAACAACTTTTAGGTAGTGTGAAGAAGAAGCAAGAATGAAACAAAGTCCTGTGTACCAGTAGCAGAGATGACTCTGAAGGGCGAACAGGTACTCGTTGAAACTCTCGATGGGCTTCTCCTGCAGGACGTAGTCAATGCGATTCCCTCCATTTAACATCCCGATCTTCACCTGAGGCTCCTCCTCTCTCAGTGGCTCGGGGCTCTCTGGGATCTTGTGCTCTGCAACAAATCAGAATGGAGTTTCTTATCTGACACAGTACAGGAATAACTCGATTCAAGAGTCACAGTTGAGAGACACTCACCCTCCTCTGCTTGCTTCTCCTCCTCTTCGATCTGATTGGCCACGATGGCCAGCTGAGCCTGGAGCTGGGCAGATGAGGTGTGAGCACGAGCAAACTCGTTGAGCGTCTGCCAGGCACTCCTTAGAGAGCTGATAAATCCCTGCTTCAGATCTGAGCCCATCCTGGACAGACTCTCCTTCAGCTCTGCAACACACACACAACATAACATAGAAACAGTACATAACAGAGAAAAAAAACTGAGTCTCCTCTTCTGAACATTTTGCTCCAAAAACAATCAACAAGAGAAACTTCACTTTGACCTTCATTTTATATTTTCCTGCAGAAGCAAGAGAGAGAAATCACTGTTCAGGCTGTGTTGACATTTTACTGCTCTATAGCTGTTTCACTGTAAGAATAGGTTCTTTGTATTTTGCCACCACACAAATTAGGGCACCCCACCCATATGGACCAGAGAGGACTGAGCTGAGGACACAGCATGTACCAACACCGCTCAACAACTCAGACTGTCGGTTTATGACTCAATGACTTTAACTCACTAATACCTAATCAAACATGATTTTATAAACATTATAATAACAGCTGTGGCGATGCAACAGAAATGTACCCAGATGAAGCCTCTTCCTTCCTTTGTGATGAGGGATCAAAACAGGCTTCAAGTCCAGGTCTGAGATTATCATGGGCTCGATCCTGTACGCCACTGGGTCCAACTGAAAGAAAGACATCAAAGTGTCTGTGAGTATAACATGAACACTCCTGATACTGATGCCCTGACTGTGACACCTTCTTAATGAGTCATCACTTACACGTGCTTTAGATTTCTTACGGAGTTGCATCTTGTTACACACTGAACTCTGTTTGTGTAAACTAACAGCCAATCAGCAGCATTATTAGTCAGTGAGTCAGCATTTGTTCCTCATGGAGGAGCTGCGTACCGGATGGTAAATATTGAAGAATCCCTTGCACGTGGGCAGCTGGTATGTCTCTTCGATCTTCTCCAGCCCTCGGACTGTCAGGAACATCCCGATTGGAGAACCCAGAGCAAAGAAATTCACTGGCTCAAAGTCCAGAGCGTGGTACACTACTGACACCTGCAGACCAGAATATTAATCAAGTTATTAGAGTCAGAGTCAAAAGTCAGAATATTCACCTTTAACACTCTCCCTCTATGTGCTGAAAATCATTTACCTGTCCAGTGCCAACTTCAAAGTAATTGTAGTCCACATGGACGGAGGAGACGGTGCGGCCCACAGGGAGCTTCTTTACAGCAGGACCGGGCAGAGCTTCAGCTGCTGCTGGTGCCACCACCTGACTGACCTCTTTCACCTCTGCTTTCTTCTCCTGGGCACAGCAGGAAGGAAAAGCTTGTGTTAGTCGTCACTAGTCTGCAAGCTGAAACTCAACCTGCCCTAAAAGTCAAGAGACAAACTTACCTGCTTATTCACTCTTTCTTTGACAAACTTGGCAATCTTCTTCCGGGGGCCCAGAGGGATTCCCATCTCTTTCAGGTCCTCAATAGTGCACATCAGCTGAAAGAAGAAGAGGGAGGACAAAATTAAATTACCACCCTTGCTCCTGAGGATAACATGAAGACATCAGAAAAACTGGCTGCTTTCAAACTTTCAAATTTTAGAGTATCATCAGCAAATTTTCTCTTTGATCATATTTTTAAAATCCTTTAGACTTACTCATTTTAGGTAACACTAAGAACTCACTCTTTGAGGTAAGCAAAGCAGACTGTTATACTTACAAAAGATTCAATGTCAATCTTCTCCTCATCGAATGTGCTCTTGTACTCAGACAGGCCCAGGTGTTCAAGCACAGCAGAGAGGTCCTCAAACTCCTCTCCGTCTTCTTTGGCCTCCTCTTCCACAGCCGGAGGAGTGACCGTGTTGCTGCTCTGTGTGAGAGGAGCTGCCACCTGATAGGAGAAGCAGAGGTGATAATGATGTCATGCATTATTTCGATCCATTATGTTTATGATTAGTTGTTATACATTCAGTCACATTCAGCAAGGAAATAAATACAGTGTCTCTTAATTTCCAAACAGCAGGATAATTATTGACATAATATTGTGCATTAATTCAGTTGAGTGGTGTTTGACCTGTTTGGTGTCTCCATTAGAGGTGGGCATGGCTGGTGTGCCCAGTGTAGGAGAGCCACCTTTCTGATTTGACAGCAGGTCAAAGAGAATCAGGGAACCTGTCAGTGTGACGAGAAACAACACGATGTAGGTGACAAACAGAAGAGAGAGAGAACAGAGACTTTCACTCAAGTGTTGTTGATGCTACTGAACTGGTTTCGTACCTAAACTGTGTCCAGCCACTGATATTCCTCCTTTGTATTCTGGGTTCCTCTTCATGAACAGGGCACAAAGTCTGTTAATCTCTAGAGCAACTGTGTCCATGATGGTCTGGCAGTAAGTCGGACTGTTGTAGAAAAGCACATCTAACAAAGTCTCGTTTGTAAAATGACGTAATCGTCCAGTGCTGGGCAAGGTGATTTTCTTTATCCTCCTACAAAGAGAAGTAAATTTATAGTTATAGCAGGATAAATCTGGCAGTATTCAACAGTTTTCTTACAAGTAAATCCTATTAAAAATCAATATGGCATTTATCTTCTAACAAGTGCTGTCTGTTATTCCTCTGTGTCACAGAGCTCCACAGTTGTCCAAAAGCTAATAAAAACACATCTTGCTGTGCTGGGGGACATGTTCCTCCACGGCCATAACCACCAACACAGTAGTTTGTTGTGACTCAAGGCCATGTTGTCACACTGCTATAAATAGCATCACTACAGCATGTTGAGTCAAAGCTGAAGAAAGTCCCCAACAAATATTTTCTCTTGGAAAATATAGTGAGAAATTACTGAGCCTTTTCAAAACAGATAAATGCAGTGATGTGTTTGATGTTTTCAAATGATTTGTTGACAACAAGAAAATCTAGAATAAATCCAATCCTTTCATAAAAGCAATGTTCTTCAACACAATTAAAGGATCACTGAGTCTGGCTTTCTGAACCGTATAAATCCTAATGGATGCTCTATGATGGTAGAATAAAGTGCTTTTCTGAGACTTCTGTTTGTATCAGACTTGATTATGATAAAAAAACATTAGTGTGTATAAACCTGCCTCCCCTCACCTGTCCACTCCAGTGGCATCTCCATGTAGAGCCGTGTGCCACTGCACAGGCAGGAACTCCACCCTGCTGATGGCGTGCTCATCCACTGATTTCTTAAAGTGACTCTGCAGCAGCTTCAGTGACACACTGCGGAAGTCGTCCACTGAAACCGCAATGATATGAGTTTTATTCATTAAAACTGTAACCCTGGAGCGTACACAAACCTGACATACATTAGTGTACTGTACTCACCACACTCGACCATGCTCCTGAACCTCAGGTCGCACACAGGACCAATTCCATGAACCATGAACACAAGATGATCCACTTTAGGAAGCTCGCCTGGGAGAGATGCACATGATGGAAGTGTTGAATTTGATTTTTCTTACTGCCAAACTGTCCTAACCTATATTTAAGCTGCTTCCATTTACAACTAGACATTAAAATATATCTCATATTTGAATGTGAATTAATTTTTCCTCACAAAAAACAGGTTATGGTGGCTGCCATTTCCTCTAATGTGCTTTGACCCACTTTATCTCACTTTATAGTGTTTACACCATTTACACCAGGGATCTAAAAAACAAACTGAGTTAACAAGAGGAGCATCTCTACCATCAGGTACTTCATCATGGTCGTCATCAATCCCTCTCTTCACCACTCTGGGCCTGGTCTGCCCGTCCTGAGTTGTGCCCCACTCATCTGGCATGGAGGAGGGCTGAAACTGCACAATCACCTACAGAGGCAAACACAACACTTCTTACCATTCATTAAAACAAACTAATGAGATTAAGCTTCACAAGAGCTCCAATCAGACAGATGTTTACCTTTGGATTGTGCATAACAATGGTTTCTCCTGATGGGAACTCCAGTCTACGGTGCCACTGGTTAGTAGATACGGCCTTCTTGTACTCTGTCTGTGTGTGAAGGCAAGTAATAAAGTAAGTAATAAAGTAATAAAGTGTCCCACATTTTACAAATACATCTGCGTCTGTTCAAATGTGGAAATGAAACAAACCTCCAGCTTGTCACTAAACTCTTCAGAGTAAGGAATAAAGCGACTGTCAGTATCTCCTTTAAAGAACCAGCTGCAGCGCCGGACCTCTGTTGGCTCCTCCTCCCAGTACACTGCAGTCCGCATTCGGTCATAGAGCTGCACATCGTAACGGCCTCCGTCTGTTCGCACGATCACATTTTCCGGGTCTGGTTGAACTGGAAGAACAAAGCAGATTTTGTGCAGGTCACAGTGAGTTCAGTGAGTTGTGAGAGCACCAGCAAAGCCGAGTTTAGAGGTTAGAGTCTAATGTCTCATCATACCCGAGTTGTACGTCTCCTCTAGCTGAAGGGAGTCGATGATACTGAAGGGAAGCCAGACGCTCTTTGACTCCACTTGCTTGCAGTAGAACCAATGAGGCTGGACAGGTTCGTAGACATTATAGTTGTATGGCATCATGGGACCTGCAGGAACGACTGCTCCAGCAGTGGTGGCAGCAGGCGGAGGCGCTTGAATCTGTGTGGGAGGAGGCTGAAAAAAAACCTTGTTGTTATGTTTCTCTTAATCAACGTCGGCTGCATTTGAGGCATTTGGCTGCTCTTAACAGTCATCTCATTAGCTTAGTGAGTTAATCAAGTATCTGACGCAAACAATCCACAGGAGTCACTGATTAGCTTATGTCTACCTTTGTGAATGTGGGTCCCGACAGCGGGAATGTCTGTGGAGGAGAGCTGAGAGAGTAGGGATTCTGCGGAGGTGTGTGTGTTGGCGGCAGGATCTCTGGGGCGGGGATATAAGGACTGGCTCTGCTGCTGATGGGGGTGTGTCGGTACGGGTTATGGCTCTGTGGCTGCATCTGAGGAGGCGGCGGGGTCATTGTCGTGGGGGGAGGAGTGTGACGTCCCATAGGGCTCTGGTATACTGCGCTGCCAAAGGCTGGAGGAGCGGGGTTCATCTGAGCGCTTGGTGGTGGAGCCATACTGATACTGCTGGGAACAGAAACCGGGCCTGTTGTGGTCGGAGCTGCTGACAAGGCCGGGGGTGGGCATGCTGACTGACCAATAGATGCAAAAGGATCACTGCTGGTTACAGGACTGGAGAAGTAGTTGAATGTGGAGGGGGGTGGTCCATTCCCAGAGGTCTGGCCTAGAAAACTGTCCTCTTCTCCCACATCAGTGGAATCATCTAAAGGACGTCAAAACAGTTACAGTCCAGTATAGAAACATACAAACACATGACACATTTAAACACAGCAGGTAAAGTATGGCCCTGTGACAGTAATGCAGGTGCTGACAGTTGTTTACATCATTTAAAGTGTCTGGAAATTGAGGAACAACAACACACTCTCTTTAAGTCAAAGATGACACTCTCAAAAGTCTAAAACAGGACAGAATTAGACTCGGGGAGAGGATGTATCAGAGGTTAAGACCCCTGTAATAACATGACTCTCTCAAATAGCTGTACATCCTCTTCATATGATAACACACCAGCCTGCCACAGTGGGACTGGATCATGAAGCTGTCAGTGAGTCTAACCAGCCTGACAAACAACCGATGGCTCAGACGCGCTGTTTCTTTCTGTTTCTCTTTCTATAACCCTGAATAACAGCTGACAGCAGCACAGGAACCCCGCTCAGCTAGCGAACTAGCTAGATAGCTTAGCCTCCAAAGGACACAGCTAATATTGAGACATTTCCCCCTTCGTATTGTTGCTCACCTCCTGACAGCACCGCGGGACCACTGGCCTGACTCACTGGCATGAAGGGCAAATTGAAGTTAAACTCAGGAGCGGCGCTGAACAGTAGGTTAGCACCGGTGTTGGGAACATTATTATTTTTTCTATCTGCCATTTTCCCGTAGAATTACACGTAGCCACTACCGGAGCAGGCAGCCAGTACACGCTCGGTTCTGCAAACAAGTCTTTCGCCCCGCCCACACAGATTTTACCGATCTCTAAAGCGTCTGTAGCACCGTGACGAAAGGCGGAAAAGTGTAGCACAGAGTTTATAGATCTACTAAACCCACGCAGGTCACTTGGCCGCTGCTCGTTGGTTGTGAAGGGAAGAGGAAGCACAATGTCTCACTACTGCCACCTACCGGCCACGGAGAGAACACACTCACTGCCACTATTTATCGGTTCAAATTTGCTAAAATAAAAAAAATGCTGTTTTGACAAAGTGCAGTTACACAGACACGCTCATTTTTGTTTTTAGCAGACCACCAAACATCATTTAAAGTTCACACAGACGGCTGAAACAGAGCATGTATTTGCAGTCAGTGTTACATCTCTGTGCTCCGGCCGGTCTCTGTACTGAAAACAAACGAACGACGCTCTTTCCCTGGTGACGCAAATTTCCCGCCCTCACTTCTGCAATCCTCTGTGTGTGTAGAGAAAGTCAACAAACAAGTGTTTTCACAGAGATTTTTATACTTTGTATTCTCAGACGTCTGTCACCGGTTGATGATGCCCTCCACTCACGACTGGATCAACAACCCTGTGGGTGTTGTTGAAGGGATGTTCGGTAAGAGACGGACCGGAACTCCACTCCTTGACAGCTAACGTTAACGCGTGAACCTAGCTTGTTAGCTATATGGCTACGTGCTGTGCTAATTACAGGGTTTATCATTTGTAGCTGTGTTTCTTCTGTCCCTCAGAAATGCCAACTAACTTCATAAAGTTTCTGCAGCTTGTTTCACTGTTGTCTGTGCACACAAACGTTTTAGTTACACGAGAACAGAGCAGTGTGTGGAAGTTTAATCTGAAGAACTGAGAACTGAAAATCCACATGAGGCATTCACGGACCCTTCACATGTTTTAAAGTCCTTCGTTAATTGACTAATATGGCTGTAACAACTTCCCGTGTAGAGATATGAAGCTTTTATGTCCTACACAAAGTTTCAGAGAAAGTGAAACTTTGTGCTGTTGTTATTTATTTATTTACTGGCAACATAATTTTCAGTGCTTTGATCCACGTTATCAGTCACTTTTCGTATGAATATAAACTCCATTGTCTAAAGAGGTCAATAAATGTTGAGGTGCTTGAGAAAACATCGTTGTGAAGTTTTTGTCATTTAGAAATAAAAAGGCTAACAGTGATGTGTCCTCTCTATGAGGGACAATTGACTAACTCTTAAAGCATCTATATATATATATATTACATTGCAGTTTAAGCAATATACAATTAAAATAACATACCATAAGAAACAGTCTTGAGCCAGTTGACTCTGTTGATATTTTGATGCATCTCTAGCACAGTCTTTTAATTTGAAATTCCTTTCACTGCCACAGTTACACAGTGAATTTCCTTTGTCTTTATTCCATAAGTGAAAGTTGTGAATTATTTAATGTGACTCAGTTAAATGAAACTATCTAATGAATTTGTTAAGCTAGCAGCCGGCTTTATGATCTTGTTACATTCTAAGACAAGAAATATTCTCTTGTTAATATTTCAGCTGCTTCCCAAAACAACCCAAACTCAGGATGGGAGGCGAAGGTGGTTGAATTCTTCAAAGATCGTCTGAAAGAGAAGGACGCTCATACCTCGGTAACGCAGCTTCTTGCAATGTTGAAATTGTGTCACGGCCTGCTTCAGCACGCTCATGTATAAATGTCAACCGCTTTTATTTTGGTGCAGGTTCCATCTCTGAACGAAGTCCCTCTGCACTACCTGAAGCCCAACAGCCTGGTGAAGTTTCGTTGTTTAATCCAAGACATGTTCGATCCGGAGTTCTTCATGGGCGTGTATGAGACTGTTGATCCGTCGACAAAGGCTAAAGTAAGTTTCCTCCTCTGTGAAGCTGTTTGCATATCCAGTAAAGCTATGGCATATGTCCAGTGTATGTAGTTTGCATTTGATAAAGTGTCTGATGTCATCATGTTGTTTCACTGTGTGGCTTTCCACAGGTGCTGCGGTGTGGGAAGTATAAAGATGTGACAGAATGTGGGGTATGTGCTCTTATGTTCAACCATTCATGGCGTCCATAAATGATGAGTCAATAATACTGACCCACACATTTACCCACAGGTGGATTTTAACTCCAGAAACACTGTGACTGCAGAGAGACAGACTTTCTACTGCGTGCCAATCCCTGGAGAAAACACCTGGGCGAAAGACATATCCTCCTCATCATGGTGGAAGTGCTCCTTACACAGGAGGCAGTTAAATGTGCATTTTATCACGAGCCCCCTTAGTTTTCCTTAATTCTGTCACACAGCTATGCCAGCTGCAGCCAAGCCAGAGTGGTCCCCTCCACCTCCTACGTGCCGAGCAGACAGAAACGAAGCTACGAGGAAGACGACGACATGGATGACATGGACACACAGCCGCAGAAACAGAGGGAGCCACACACGGGTACGTGCGGCTTGTAAAAGTCAGATAAGTAAATGTGTAGGTGAAAGCAGAGGCACAGTGTTTGAATAGATATCGGATTTTTGTTTTACCTTGTTTCCATCAAGATGTTTTACATGGGTGAAAATTCATTCCAGCAAGTGAACTGAAGTGTGTTTGCAAAAGTTATGTCATATCTGCTTTAGAATTAAAGAACAGTTTCATACACTTTTCAAACAACTTCACACCACAAGTTGTCACTGATGGTCAGATTTCCTCTGAACAATTTAAATGCACCTCTTTCAGTCAGTAGCAGCTGTTGTGCATCTTTATATCATATTGTCTGCTCAAGAGTGCCAGAGGTTAAAGGTCAAGTATGAACTTGAAGCTCGATTTTTGTGCCACAATATACAGTAAGAGTCATGACAAATTCCAGTTTGTTTCCTGTTTGTTCTGTTGTGGTACAGGCAAGTAGTAAGTAAGTAGTATGTCAGAGAAATAAATGCAACACCTTCAGGTTAATTGTACATCTTTTATTATCTCACACCCCCCTGTCGCTGCAGGTCCTCATAGTCCTGCAGAGCAGCACGGCAACGGTGACTGTAAGCGGCAGGAGACAGAAGCCCCGTCCAGCCAGGTGGCATCTGCCTCCCACCTCGACCTCAACTTCCCCCTGCCTGGAGAGAAAGGTCCCTCCTGCTTAGTTAAGGTATGTTAGACTACTGACGGTAACTGGACTTGTTGACACAAGTTATTGGTGGATGACTTACCTCTGTGTGTTGCTGGCAGGTGTATGAGGACTGGGACAGCTTCAAACTCAACGACACGCTAGAAATCTACGGGATCCTGTCCGTCAGCCCTGCTCTCAGCGCTCTGGCCGATGAGAAGTAAGACGCGTTCAGTAAAATTTCAACTTTTCCTCCGGTGCTGCTTTACTGACCTGCTCGTTCCCGCTGCGCCCGCACAGAGACGCCTCCTCCCTCCTGGACCCCACGGAGAGCATGGAGACGGCAGAGGAGCAGAGAGTGCACAGCCCGCCGGCCTCGCTCGT
>OMNW01018385.1:0-23112 GCA_900303245.1 Selene dorsalis | reverse complement strand
TTCCCCCACCCCACAAAAAAACAAAACAAAAAGCACACCCCCACCCGACCCCACCTTCTTTAGCAAGGCCAGGGAGGGGTTAGGTTTCCTCCAGGCTCTCATGAGACTGGGCCGTGTCAAACGCTGGAGGTTGTTTCCAGCCAGCGTCACGCTGCCATCTCTGCTGCCATTGGCCAGCAGCAGTTACCCCTCCAGCCAGCAGCTTTAGCCCCGGCTCTCACTCTGCTGCCATCAGCCCCAGGAATGTGCTGTGTGCTATTCCTGTGTGTTGCTCTAATGGGTTGCCATGGCGGCAGCTGTGTGCCACAGGAACAATCCTGGGAGAGGCGTCAGGCCCGGCCATCTATTAGTCCAGCAGTGAAGGGCAGCTCACTGTAAACAACTCCCAGGGTCGATGTGGAGTCACAGGCTGCACAGCCGTGTTTACATCGAACAGCTATTGGCTGCCGAGCAGCTGGAGGGTCAAGCTGATCAGATGCTTCTCAGTCAGATCAGCGAGGCTTTGCTCCTGTCTGGCGTGCTCTGAAGTTTTGAGAGCAAGCCAAACGAGGGGTGCACGCATCAGGCAGGGCTAAGTTCTGCATGGCAACACCTGTGGAAAAAAAACAAAACACAGCACCACATACACATGTAGCTCTTCCGTGTAGCTCCCCCTCGACACCATGGTCATTATGTCTGTTTGTCTGGATCTCCACAGTCAGACTGTCAGATACACCTGCAGTCTCAGGTGGCAGCGCCCCACATGGAGGAGTATCTGAGCAGCATCCACGTGCACACGCAGGCCTCGTCACAGCTGAACAAGCTCAGAATCTACCTGAGCGTGGCTCGACTGCTGGACTACAGCATCTCTGATGAGGTGACCAAGGTGAGACAGAGTTTACACAAACTGAATCCATCCATCTGTTTCTGATTTTGTATTACCTGTAAATGACTTGTACCCTTTATGGAATAATAATAAGTCTGCGTGCATGAACGTGTCCTCTAACTTCTGTATCCTTTCTCTGGTGTCCTCAGTCCGTTGAG
This sequence comes from Selene dorsalis, assembly GCA_900303245.1. Classification (NCBI taxonomy): domain Eukaryota; kingdom Metazoa; phylum Chordata; class Actinopteri; order Carangiformes; family Carangidae; genus Selene; species Selene dorsalis. The sequence continues at coordinate 22,089 of OMNW01018385.1, read as the reverse complement.
GATGACTTTGTAGATATGAGGAAGGATGACCCCACCAGCATGTCTGCCGAGGACCTCCACAGGATGCTTGTTGTGGCGAGGTGGGCTGTGATTGAAGATTATATAATCTTGACTTGGCATTTCTTTCCTAATTATCCAGCAAGGAGAACAACAACGGCCTGTAAAGCATTCTTTAAAAGGCATAGTGTTGAATAAGCACAGCAGTAATTAATCATGACAACAGTGGAAATGCCAGATATGACATAAGCAGGGTGACAGAGACTCCACAGGTCAGTGCAATTAAAGTAAAAAGACTTTCATTTGGACCTGCTGGAAGCCTGAACCGCTGAACGACTGTCTCAGTCTGGAGGCTGAGATGCAATCACAGCGTTCGCACAGCTAGAATTTATTCAGGCCGAGATGTGTGTGAGTGGGACGTGGCTGACTGTCACTCTGTCCGCAGGTTGTTGTCTCTAAGCCTGGGACAGACCTCTCTGTCCAGAGACAGCTGGCTCAGAGCCAAACACATGGAGGAGCTGCGGAGGAGCCGGATGGAGCAGCACAAGTGCGTCAACGGCAATGAGCCGTGATCACACAGACGGATGACACAGCTTTCCTTTTTCTTTTTGATACCTACAAAAAAAAAAATTGTAATAAAGATGTTTTTCATAGGCCATATAGTTGAAGTGTTCATATTTTTTCCCTGGTGAGTTGGTGATAATATTTTGATATATTTTTCACTTCATGGACTGTAGGTTGTATGTACAGTAACGTCAGTGTGTGTCATTGTTGCCTTAAGTCCACAGTCTGCTGTGGGGTTCATGCCAGCGGTTTATCAGTGTTGCTGCAGACCAAAGTTTGTTTACAGAAATCTTTTTTTTTTTAAACTACTCCACATACATAAATAAAGTAACGAGGAGGATATTTCCCATGGTGCACTTTCTTCCTGAGCATCTATAAATAGCGAACTGCCGGCAGAGACACTTTGTGGTAATTGATCCGTTAATAAATGCAACACTCATTCACTCATGTACTTTTTATTCAAAAGGAATTATCTTCCTAAACAAAGAGTGTACAATGCACTTTGTTATTAAGTAACACACCCAAAAAGGATAAGAATAAATAGGATACTTTAATATACAATACAATCTCAGTACACTGTGGAAAACAATGACAATAGTCAGTTGGTAACGGAGAAAGACATGACCACAGACATTCAGATGAAATGGTGCTAATGCTAGAAAATGTGCTTTAACAGTGCAAATCAAATGCTTTTCAGACCTCTGGTCACATGATCATTTGTCATGGTCCCAGGTCCTGGACAGGAGGGGAAGACAACCACAGCGAACAGATGAGGAGGTGGTTGCAAAAGCACTTGGTGTAAAAACAAAATGGTATGGGTCCTACTCTGCCAGCTTTTGCATATAAAAACCAGACACCAGCACTTCTAGCATTGTGGTCTCTATCAGGAATGTTGAGGATTACTGTTCCTTTTAGCTTCGTAAAGCCAGTTTAGGATACAGGAAGTTTCTGCTTTGCTTTGCTTTTGCTTGGGAACTGCTCCAGTGTTTGCGATCCTTAAGGTTAAAAAAAACAAAAAAACACACACCCTATACCCTTCTGCATTAAAACTTTGCATTACAGCCGTTACCTTCAAGCTTTGGCAGCACCACACACAAATCAGCAGGTTCAACAAACTACCCAGAAAGCAGCCAAGGCTCCCATCTCACTTAACACAAACTATAGTCAGACAAAATATACACGTATCCCACATCTGCTGGTGAGCAAGCTAAATGCAGAAAACAGGCAAATGTAACACAAAATAAGAAATGTGACTGTTTATCTTGGGATATTTCAGATGGAGGCAAAATAGATTATTATTATTTATGAGAAAAAGACATATCGATGCAACAGTGGGATGAGGTGTCCTTGGTTCATCATCATGTGTTCTGGAGAAGGTCTTAACGGTAAACTAGAATGTTTGCCTCATCAGGCGAAAACCTCACTTTTTGAGGTTAATGAAAAAAAAACCACACACAATATAACAATGTTTACAGCTTTGTTAATATAACCAGGGCTCTGAGGTGAGCGATTCTTAACACCAGCAGCAGCAGCAGCAGGGATGGTCAGACACAAACTCACACATACTGTACAGGACATACACACAATACACGTTTTTCTCTTCACCCTGGAGAACGTGTGCGCCAGTGGCTGAAATATCCCAAGACAAAGCCTGATGACACACAGTAACCCTGAACATGAATTTTTATACAGTACACCAAATGTAACATGTAAGAATGGACTTAAAAAGGTAGATTTTGCCATAAATACCTGATATACATAATCCCACTTCAATTCCCTGTTAAGGCAAATATGCTTTCAGTTTGGGGAGTGCATAAAGCGTCAGTGTCTCTAATAACTGGGTGGGTGCAATTGCATATATATCTACTATATGCTACTCTCCTATCTTTGTCAGACATGCAACGTCAATATACAACGCTGGTTCAAATGAAACCCTCATGATTCATTAGTACAACCATTAGCAGAATAGTTCTTTCAATACATACATCTATCAAAAACAACAACCAGCTGTTGTCTGGTTTACTCGGGGGTCAGCAATGACAGTACTGGGCGTTCTCTTCAAAATAAGCTGCCACCCCTACCGTCCATACAAAATGCTTAAGGGAAGGCTCTACTGAGGAAACAGTTAAACATACAATACTCACTGTACATATCAACAACCAGGTTACTCTTACTAAGGTCTTGTGTAATTGTTTCTTAAACGGTATACTGTATCTTCTAAGCTACACTTGACAACATTGATATTACATAGGATAACTACGTACATTATGTCGCCTGGCTAGTTTCTGACACCTATACAAAAGGTTATAGTTGAACACAGAGTCGTCGTTTGGGAATCACAAAAAGAGATTTGGTCGGATTCTACGACAGCTGTTACAGATCGGGGGTTGTTACAGGGTCAACACCACACACGCCAAAAAGTGACCTGCACATACGGGGATAACACATGGTACGTGTCAGAGTCAGGACCTGGTCTTCTCAACATGCAGCTAATGTTTACCTGCTTTGTTACTTTTAACCTCACATGCAAGCATCGTGGGTAATTAAATAACTTGTCAGACCAAGGACGGTGACATGTTTACATGCACAGAAGTACTCTGTAAATGTATTAGTTTAAAATGTCTTAAAAACACAAATATCCTCTTGTCTTGGTCATCTGTTTTTAAGGGACTAATGGTGAAAATACAGTTGGATTTAATAAGAAAGCTGTATTTATAGATCAGCTCTAATAGATCCCCCCAAAAAAGTTAAAACATTGAAACAAACTTAGCCTAAATACTAGGTACTGGTTCTCTGAGACATTTCCATATCACTGGAAATTAGGGAACTGATGTATTGATGACAACTGATCAGACAAGGGACGAGAGCTAAACAAACACTCTCATAAGAATAAAGGAATCCAAATTTTGTGTGCATGTAAACATGGTCCCTGTCATGTGGAGCTGAAGTATTAATCTGTAAGTTCTGTACATGAGTCATTGTTAATTGTTAATATGGGCAAGTTTAACTAAAGGGAAAATTCAAGAGCGTGTTTCTTGGCTGTGTGGTGACGCTATGTGCAAGCTTTTGCTACTGCTACCATACAGGAAGTGTCAACACGTTGTACTGCTACAAGGAAAGCACTAGATCTGAATGATCCTGGTCTGGCACTGTGTAAACATTGCCTTCAGCTCGTTCTCTTGGACCTCGTTGACAGCATCTGGCTCCGGGCTCTTCTGCACCTTTGCCACGGCGAAGTTGATGCCCTGGGTGAGTCCCGCCTGGGTGAGGCTGGCCACCTGGACCATGGAGCTCTTGATCTTGGCAAAGGGGGACACCACTCGGCTGCCGTTGCTGTCGGCTGGTGACGGCCCGAGGCTGCCCTCCATCTGTGAACTCAGACTCCTCTGAGAGCCTCCTGACGCCGCAGAGCTGGGCTTCTGGACGGTGAGGAGGTTGGAACTGGAGGTAGTGGACTGGACGTCTAGCTGGGATGGCCTGGGGAGCTGGGGCTCCTCCTGCTGATGCTGCGGCTCAGAGCTTGGCTGCTTGTCTGAGTCTGCTGGGGTCTTATTCTGCACAGGCACCTCGGGTTTGAGTGGAGGTACGGGAGCTGGCGGATGCTCTCCAAACACCTCGACGGGTTTGGTCTGTGCGTCCTGGACAAATTGGTGGCAGTAGGCATCAATGGGAGTACCAAAGTCAATCAAGATGGCTTCTTCAGCCACTGAGGCGGCACCTGGAGACTTGTCATCGAAGACTTGGGAGGTGCTTTCCTGTGCTCCGTCACAGCCCGTGACTCGGATAACGGAGGGGATATTTAGCTCCACGCTGCCAATGGACTGGGAGCGGCTGCCGAGTCTGGGGTTTGATGCTACGATGCCGCAGCTGGGCAGCACATAGTCCACGTTTTCTAAAGAGCCAGAACACGGGTGCTCCGGCTCAGAGTTATACGAATCAGAGTCGTCTGACATTTCAGAGTGCTCGTCACCGATGTCTTTCAAGCCTCCTGCGCCAGGATTATCTGATGTCTCCAAGCTGCTGTCCGACTTCCACAGGTTGACGTGCATAGTTGGTTTCAGGAAATTGACTTTCACATCAGGCTTAGAGAAGTTGCCCAGCTTCCCGAGGGGCTTGAAGGGGCCAATGTTTACGTTTGTCTTTGTCTGTTTCACTTTCTGATTGAGGGAGGAGAATTTGTTGAGGAGGAAGCTTTTGCCTTGTGCCAAACCAGAGCTCCCCTGGCCCTGATCAGCTGGTTTGTTCTGGATCCCCATTATATCTTCATGAGGTCGACTCTGTCGCCTGGAACACACACACAGAGGCTGTTGGTTTGCCAGAAATGGCTCTTGTATCTTGTTAAAAGTGAAAACTGTGCTTTGAAGACTACAAATATTTTTCTTTATTAGAGTAAGTCATGTGACAGAGACAGATGAATACTTTTCATCCTAACGACAAATTCCTCACCTCTCCAGCTTCTTTTCAACCACAAGCAGGTCCAGCCCTGTGGCCTGTTTTGTAATGCGAAGCATCTCAGCTATGCATTGCAATGTATCTGAAATATGTCACAATTTAAGTCTCAGAGTTGGTCTTTTACTGCAGCACTTAAAGAATTTATTACAACCATATTGTACCGTACCTTTTCCGTCGTCGTCAGGATTTCGTGTTGCTGCTCTCAGGGTGTGAAAGTATCCGCTTGTCTCCTCGTTCCTGTAATGCAAACGCATACAGCAGAACTTTGGCTTCCCAAACAGAGTCGGCTCTGGACCTGCAGAAGAAAACACAACGTATGACATGAATGTTTGGCCATGTGCTTTCCTTGCATGAATCATGATCAAAACAGAGACTTTGCTAAAATATTAGTGAGAAACTGTTAAGTAGACTTTTGGGAAGTGTTAGGTGACTCAGCGAGTGCACAGGAACCATCACTTCTCCTTTGAGGCTTAACTTCTCACCAATTTCGATCTTTTCCAAACCCTCTAAATTGAGGCGTTGGTATTGGTTGACTTTATCTGCTTCTTCATCGTAGCTAGAGGAAAAGCAATGCACACATAAGTGAATTCTTAAGAAAAACATTTTAATTTAGACACATTTGTGCAAATGTTCACGAGTCAGACTTACTAGGCAATGTAGTAGGCTTTGTCAGACAGAAGCAGCAGCACATCCAAATCTTTGTTGGTTGCATCAATGAGGCTGGTGGGAGGAAAAAACTGGATCATTAAAGACCATTTCAGAAACTAATGAAAACTACAGATGAAAGAAAACACGAGTAACACCTTTGATCTTCATCTAAGCTACAATCATGACCAAACACAACTGAGTGGAACTAATAAAACAAATCACTGTGATAAATATTTCTGCTAATGACGTCAGCATGAGCTAATTGCAGTCAGGAGTTAGCAATCTGGCCACTGACCTCATGTCACAATTGATAAGGGCCCAACCGCCGTGAAACTTCTCATCATCCGGCAGCAGTAGCTGCATGTAGGTCTGCAGCAGAAGGCTGACCTGCTCCTGAGCTCCTCTTTGGCTCTCTTTCTCTTTCTCTTCATGCTCCTTCTCTTTACTGAAGATGGAGTACAGGTCCTCAGTCACCGGCAGGCCCATCATTAGGTCTGCAGGGAGAGGGAGGATTGGATTCAAAAGAGTCTATCACATGTATACATTCACACACATGTGAAGCTATAACATTGCTCTGGTTTTCCATACCAATGACTGCTTGTCTGTAAGCATCCCTAAAACGGTTCAGATAGTAGCGGTTGGCTGAGTTCACGCCGTCCTTCATCACACCAGCCAGTTTCCTCTCCCCTGTCCTGGTGAAATCTCCCTATAACAGACCAGTGTGTGTTAAATAAACCATTTCTCAACAATACTCAGTCCCTACTTGCTATTGTTATTGCGTCTGATTTACTGAAATACTAAACTGTTTTTCTTTTTGAGTCCTACTCATGGAGGAAGCTCATGTCTGAGTAGCTTAAACAATCAACTAAACATCTGACTATGTCGGAGGAATAATGGCTCACTAAGCAAACACTGATGTGGATGGATCCATCTGGATGGATCCAGATGTGGATGGGGCAGTGATGTGGCAGTGATGTTACCTTAAGCGCTGCTGTGCCAGCGTACTGTCTGCTGATGGTGTCTCCGTTGTTGGCCCACATGATCTGATAAATCCTGTAGCACTTGAGAGGCAGAGGCTGCTCTGGAGGCATCACACCCAGTTTCTTCAGCTGCAGGAGGAAGAAAGATATTTTTGTCCTTTGTGCATGCTGTTTGCTCTGTCAGTACATTGTGACATCTCTCTCTAATATTTTCAGTGTCAGAGTGAAAGGTCAGTCGGCATCCACTTTAACGAGCTGCTTAGTTTGCTCTTGTATTTGCTGATTAAACGCTGGATTTCTACAAAGCTGAGAGATTTGTGCGGTGCGGTCTATGTTTGAGTTAAATGAGCAGTAAACAGCTCATTTTCTGTCTTTCTTGTTCAGCGCTGCCTGAACATCCAATGTCAGCTGTTACCGTGTGTGTGATCTGATGAGCAAATACATGCAGATGTCACTAATCTGTTGGACAAACACAAAGTTTAACAGCAGAGACAAGGACTCGTGTCACCAAGTGAATCTGATGAACTACACTGACAACTTTTGTAAAGCACTTGGTAAAATATAACTCATCACTTATGACAATGTTCCATTATGAAAAATAGAGCTCATGTCAATATGATGCAACACTGTCAGGTATTGTCAGTATTTCTCCTGATTAACTATAGGTTATTGCAATTCCATCTTTTATGAGCAACCCATAGAAACAAAGAGTCAGTTTCTGTACATGAGAGGAACAATGTAGGTTTCAGCTGAAAAACCACAGGAAGTAGTGAACCATGTTTAGAAAGTATCACCTTCAAGGCTCAGTATGTGTGTGTGTGCATCTGTTTCTTTGCCAAAGAAAACATCTCACCTGCTGTTCCATCACAACCCGAGCGATAGCAGCCTGAACCACGTTGGTCCTGTCAAGACAGTCCATACAGTTGACTCTGAAGATTCCCTCCTGTTTGCAGATGACTCCTGCTTGGTCCACCCTGACAAAGGACGAGACAAGTCGGAGGATTTTCAGCTGATGAGGAACATCTGCTACAGCTCCAGGATTTATTGTTGCTGTTGTCTGTCTCAAAAATAGTGTTCATGCTCAATGTCGCAACTTACCAGGCCCATTTCATGTCAGTGATGATATCAGAAATAGCATCAGTCAGTATTTGTACGTTCTCAAACCTCATACCCCGGCTGAGAAACAGAATGTAAGGAACAGAAAAGGGGAAGTAAATGTATCGCGGTTTTACAAGCACATTCATGAAGGCGTTTCACGACTAAGGAAAGTGTTCCCTTTACCAGTGTTCGTGGAAGTCGAATGAAACGTATGTGAGGTTCGAGTTGTTGTAGAGCAGGACTTGCTTCAGATATGCGTCACCAATTAGCTTCTCTCGTCCACCTTGATCCACTAAGTTAATGATGACCTGTAGAGGACAATTCAGAGCGCTGTCATTTAGAGTTGTGGGGAACATGAACTGTGTACCCCTCCGAGCTGCTCCAGCGGAAACGCACTGAGATGCTAAATGTCAGAGAGCAGACCGATGAGTCAGCATGTGGACAAAGTTGACAGTTTACCTCTGCACAGTCTTTAAAGGCCAAACATTTTGTTTTTCAAAAGCTTAAATAACATAACAGCTTCATATCAGCATTTTAACAGCAACACTATAGTTGAAAACAATTTTAAATAAAGTCTGACTGAATGCATTTTCTAATGTAAGTGGAGTAAGTACAGCCAAAGGTGACAGTAGTGGGATAATGGAAAAGATGTCACCAGTATCAGTCAGGGTTCTCTCAGTTTGATTCCGCACAGGAAGGACAACCACAGTGGGGATGAATTCAAAATGATCTTAACACATGACTGGAGCATTCAAGTAGTTAATAAATATGTCAGTCACATACCCAAGCATTCAAATGGTGACTCACCTGCTTCTGGTAGAGTTTAAGCTGCTCTTCAAAGTGAGCAGCAAAGTAAGACATGGTCTCCTTCTCCCCTGACACATAAGGGAAAAAAAGATGCCAAAGATTTACATCTAACTGATTCTCGGTCAAAATGTCAAGGCATCTCGTTTGTAACTTTGAAGAAATAAGTGCTGTCTCTTAGAACTGCCAGTAGGAGATCAATTTGTCAAAGAAATGATTTAATCACAAAAGGATAAAGCAATCTGATTAAATCCAATTCATAATTTCCCTGAATCCCAGTCAATAAAAATTAAAGTGCTAAACTAGAATGGAAACACAGCAATGTTCAAATACACTGCAGTGATGAATAAAACACTGGTGCTGGATCAAATCTGCCTCTTCCCCCTCTTCAAGGTACACCTATATAAACCCTAGAGGAGCAAAGTCTATTATCCTCAAACAAAGACTATGAAAAAACCCCTCTGTGGGAATATGTGCAAGATAATGTAGCTGTGCTGACCTTTCTCCAGGCGCGGCCGGGGATTGTAGCGGTACCCCGCCTGGCTCCAGAAGACCGGGACAGAGCCCCGGGTCTGCACAAAGGACAGAGTGTGGCTGTGCACATGGATCAACTGCTCTGTCTCCACATAGTTAGCCACATGGCCATCTGTGTCCACTCCTCTGCGTTTGTACCGCATCCCTTTGGGCAGAGGGATGACATCCACACATGGATTATTCATTATCAGATGACAACTTAATTGTCTCCCACGTTTTTCCATGCTTTCTAGTGAGGTAAAAAATCTGTGCTAATTACAGAGCATAACACACATATTTGGGCTGAATCTGAGTTCGAGCTGACGGTAACCCGTTGTACCTGCGCGGTGGCGACTACGTCTGGAGATCAGCGCCACTGTAAAGCGAGGGTGGATGTCATCAACGCATGTGACCTCCTGCGGTGGGGTCTCAGGGCTGCTCCTGTCCTCATCAGACGTCTCATTGTAGTTCACCACCAGTTCCTCCACTTGTACAAAGCCCTGGATGATTGGTATCACCCAGAAGTCGACTTCTGGCACCTGAAGCAGTCAAAGAGTTTAAAAAAAAAAAAAACTCAACAGGACAAGATTAAAATGCTGTCAGCCAGACTGATAAGGACACACTTTGCATCCACTAAGTATCCAGAGTGGATAATCCTTCATAACTCAGAGCCATTATCGCTTCTATTCACTGAGTATTTTCATACTCCTCTCATAAAGCTATGGTAATTATCAGCACATACAACTGCTGCACATTCACAGCGCAGTCGGCTACACAGTCTGAGCTGACCGTTTTAAAGAAACACTACACTGCTGTAGAAATAGAAACAATGATAAACAGAACCGGTCTGTATTTACCTGAAGGTCAATGAGATCTTGGATCATGTGTTTATTCCAGAAGAAGCGGTCATCCACCTTGAAGAGATTAAAAGCTACGGTCAGATGTTAAGTATTTCATTTTTTTACTTCAGCTGGTCATCATTGTGTGATGCTGTTGTCATGGCCACGCCTCCCGCTTTGAAGGATTCTTTCATGGAGGTATCTCATTAAATAATCAGGTATTCTTTTTATCGACTGGACTAAAGTACCACAGTTATACTATATATGCTGATGGTGGCTTATAGCTGAAACACGTTACTTCTTTCCCCCTCATCAACAAAGAAGAAGAAAGACTGTGCATCTGTGAGTGTCGTCATTCTGTTTGTTCTGTTTGTCTCCAGACCTGTTTCCACAGGGGTAAGCTGGTCTTCTCTGAGTCCCCTTGACGCTGCACACTGTTTGTCAGGTCGTACGTCATGCTGTAGTAGAAGGAGTCTGAGTCCATGAATATCTTGTACAGCTCATCTAGCAGCCGCCTCTCCAGTCGCTCCTTCTCTTTGTTTTCCTTGACCTGGAAGGCAGGGGAATACTGGAGTGGGTGGGTGGATAGAAAAGAGCAGTAAGATGACGAAGCAAAGTAAGAAAATCCTGCGAGGACCTTAAAGCCTTTAAAAGTAGGAAAGATAGAAAAGGGAACGTGTGGTTGAAGATGACAGAATACCTTTTTTTATTTAAGTGTATGAGACAAAATTACCTTTTTCTTGATGGGGACAGCAACATTAGATTTGATCTGACTGAAAGTTTTCATCAAAAACTTTGACTCATCAGGAGACTGGGCCAGTTTCTCTGGTTTGTCAATTCCAAAGTGATGCTTCTTGCAAAGCTGAAAAACAGAAACTTGTGTCAAATTTATGCAGTTGCACAGATATAATCAACATGACAGTTATATTGAGAAAATAGAGTTATGGGGAAGTTTGATAATAACCGAGTAAGGTACCAAGCTCTAAAACCCAAACTGTCTCGTTGAACAGTCCATGAAATTCAATTTGAGATACTGGTACATAAAAAAAATGAAGAAACATAAGATTCTACCCACTACTACTACATTCAGCTAAAAACTAAAACTACAATATCACAATTCTCATGTTCCTGGACTAATGCAGGAAACAATCTCCCAGCTATACTGAGCTATAGGATTTCTAGGCACAAACCGAGTGGAGTGATTCCACTGTCGTACCGGGACAACGTCTAACAGGATGGGTTCTAAAAACTTATCCAGGAACAATCAACCTTATCTATATTTACTCACTTGAAAATATCCTGTCTCACCATCCATGAAGCTCCCCTGAAAGACTCAAATCTTAGCCACAGGCAACTTCCTTTGAGATCTATTACAGCAATTTCATGCCTACAGTCAATTTTTACTCTAAACGTGTGGGTGAAAATAAAACAGATCTCTTAATAAAACAAAGAAAAAAAGATAACTACGTCTCATTTTGCACAACTATCAGTTCATCTACAGAATGAATCATATGCTGACGCATATAGGTATTCGTGGCTACACAGAAAACAATTTAGGATCCTCACAAGTAGTCCTGTGATGATCGTCAAGGGGGCCGAATGCAGTGATTAAAATACAGCTACATGAGCACTGCCTTGCTCCTCTCATTTACAGTACAAGCATGCACACCTCAAGCTCCAGCTCCTGGGGCTCCTCGTCAGACAGAGGAATGACAGCTATCTTGGTGATCTTGTAGACTTTGTGGTTGCCTGGTAATTCACCGACCAAAGCTTTCTGGCGGATTAATACGAGGCCGAGAGGAAGATCTGCCAAGAAGAGAGAGGGGGGGTAGGGGGAGGTGGGGGATTGTATCATGGGTGCAGAATTCCTCACATTCTGAAAGGTGTGAAGGAACCAGCTGCACACCAGTCATTCACTACAGGTTTTTTTTAATAAGGCAACGCAAGACATCTGGTAAATAAATATTTAAACCTAGTGATCAGTCTGATTTACCTGAATAATACATATACAGCATTTTCCTGTGCTTGGAATAATATGAAACATGAAACTGCACAATTAATGTAATGGAATAAATAAGGCCAGATTTATCATCCGCTGAGCCACATAACCATCAGCTCACTCCTACACACATTTGGGTTTTTGAAGTCATGAAAAGTTAACATTTAAACATCATGTGTCCATGTCTCTAAATAATCTCAGAAAGAAATTTAGTTTCTTTAATAGAGATAAACTTTCTTTTCCTTTGTATTATAGAAAAACGCTTATTGAGGCAACTTTTTTTTTTTTTTAATTTATTTATCAGTGTGGGATTATGGTGACATTTTCTACGTCCTGCCTCGGCCCCTGGACTCCATTTATCACTCTATGGTAAGATTTATGACTGGAGTTAGTTATAATACACATCACTGTGACTTCTATTCCAGGGTTGGGTGGCCCTTTCTCTTTCTGTAAGGCCTGAAAGACTCTGGGTTTTATTTATTTATAAAGCTCTTATTAGTCTGTTACCTCCTTACATTACTTCACTGCTTTCTTTAATGTGGCTCTTATCAAACACAGTCAGGTGATTGGATCCAGTTTTTCTTATTGTGCAGCTGCAACATAAAACAACTCAAGCAGATTAATCTTAAACTTCACTCAAATCATGAGGGTCACATTTTAAAATCTTTAACTACATTGCACTTTACTTCCAGATGTTCCTGTTTAAGTTGCTCTGTCCATCTTTATTTCAATATTTTTATCACTGTAGATGTTTTATTTATTCTTAATGTTTTTGTGGCTTTTTATTCCTTCTTTTTTAATTTTATTATATGTGTGTTCCCTGATACTTTTATATATAAGCTCTAAAATGTTGTTTCTTGTTTCTAGGACCTTTCTATTTATCCTTTACTCGGCTACATTGCAAGTGAATTTGCTTCCTCAATGTATTCCCGAGTTAAAATAAAGCCTGAATGAATGAATGAATAAATGAATTAATTTCTTCACACCTTTGCTTGCTCAAAAATGTGTCTGTACGTATACTCACCTGTGTGAAGCTGGATCTTTCCAATGACACCTTCCACCAAACCCAAACACACGGGATTCCAGGCCAACAGCAGGTCTGTTGCTGCAATAAAAACACAGAGATGAAGCATGAGACCAGGGGTGTAGTAAGGCAGCTCAGATAGATGGGCTTTGGGTCAGATAAGCAGCTATGATAAAATATTACACGTTTCTACGTAAAGGGCCTCTCTCCCAATTAAAGCCCTCAAGCTATCTCATTTGTGAGAGTAAGAAATAGCTCATTGTTCACACTGACAACTTCACCCATGAGTTAATCTGACAAAGCCATGACAGACATGGTCGGTTAATTTTCTATTTCAAGTTTCAAACTACCCACAAACTAACTACAAATACGCTTCACCTCAAAGATATGATGACATGGTGCAGAACTAATATCTGTGGTAAATGCAGTAAATAACCAGCAGGGAGAGGGGTCTTACTAAACCAGTTATAGGTCTGTCTCTCTTAATCCACATTTGCGTGACAAGGACAGTGAAGAAAGCGTAGTTTGACTTAAGACAAAACCGGCCTGACTACGTTTACTAATATTTTTAAACAGTAGCAAAGTCTGAAGTCACTTATGGCAAAGCACAAACTCAGGGACTGAAGAGAAAAATTGAAATGCTTTGCATTGGTAACGGATCGAACATCATGGTGGAGAAAATTGGAAAAATGTGAAGGGTGTGGCTAAGGGTGGAGAACACCAACTGCAGGCAGCTCCACACAATGATTCTTCCTGTTCCATGAGCCAGAGGACAAGGAAGGAAGGTCTCCCAGAGAAAAACAAAAGTAATGCCACAGCTTTTACTCTGGATGAGTAATACTGTGAAAGTACTTGACTGCGTGCTTGGGAGAAGAGTCGAAACCCAGTGAGGAGTGGAAACCCTTTTTCCAATTAAATAATGAAACAGTAGTGGAACTGAAAACCTGTTCAGGATGGCTGCACAGCCATACAGCTTCAACCCACACAGAGGATAACACACAGGTCCAATGAAACTCTTCCTTTACATGAGCAGTCCTTTTACTTTAGCTGGGAATATATAATACCCAGAGTCCACAGTATTTCATTCACTACATCAAACACTTTGTCACAGCTGTGGACAGCAGCAGCACAACCCAACTTCTGCAATGTGTCTGAGGTGTAATGACAGAAGCTGCTTCACTACCCACAGTGACACAAAACATGCAGGTTTCAACTTGAATTCACTGTGTGGGAATACTGTTTTGCATCAGAGGTGTTATAGTTTTTCCAATAACTCACCACATTAGAAACAGTATCTCTATCAAGATATCATAAGTAAAGCACATGGTATGTAAAGCTGTTATTTCAGTCCTTTTACAGTCATGTTCTATGTGAGTTAGATCTAAAGAGGAGCTGAAGAGTCACATTTACCCTTCAGGAGGTAACATAAGAAGCCAGGAGAGAAGTTTGGAGTGTGTCTGGGGTGTTGGCACTCCCGGAATAAAAGCTAGGAGGATGATTTCAAGACTTAGGAATGGCGCATCCAGCATTTTAATCGCTTCTTTAACAAGACCCTTTTGTTTCCTGCTGCTGAACAATTACGAGTCGTTAAACTATAACGACAACGTTTATAACGACATGACCGAGTGAGTGATAAGTACAGACTGGACTAACCCGCGGAGGTCTTTCAGTATATAATGATTAAAAAAAACAGCAGTAAAATAATGTTTGACAACTCTAAACAGGGCAGGAAACACAGGGCTTTTACGTCGGTCTGACAGAGAAACATGCCATATGTTAGTTGGAGGTAAATGGCCGGCTGCAGTGGAGAGAGCTGTCATCCAGCAGCGGACCTACCAGGTCTGACGGTCATGGTCCCATCTTTCCGGCTGCACCACAGAGCTCGGTCCCCGCTCTGGAGAATGTACTCGTCTTTGGCTTGAAACAGCTCCATTTTGTCCCTTTACGTTACACAAAGATAAGCAACCAGCTGGCTTAGCAGCCCGGCACCGCTAATTATCAACTTCCACGTCTTCGGAGGTAACTGTAGCTAGCCACGGTTAGCTCCTCTCCCAGGGGCTGCTCGGCTACGGTAGCTAGCTACCCAGCGAGCTAGCAGCGGCAGCGGCAGCTGGAAGCGCGTCGGATCCGTTTAATCCACAGCTACGCATGTTGCTTATTAAATTCTTCTTCTACTGGAGAGGCATCCCTTCCCACGGGCACGCCGGACAGTGGGAGGGCAAATACACATCGACGAGCGAGAAAGTGTCCCTGTAGGCAGCTGCTGGTGTGAGGCGTTCAAGACGTAAGCGACTGTTTCCTGCTCCAAACAATGACACGTGACCTGTGACTAAGCCGTCATCACCGGTGTACAGGTACTGCTGATGAAAACATCCAGCACAGGGCCAGAGTAATTATTAACAAGGATACATTATGTAAATATATATTGAAGAATGGCAGGATTTGCTCTCAACTGAATGGCATGATCTGTAATGTGAGCCTTTCTTTTATTAGCTTTCCCCTGCTGTTTTATTTTCCTCTGTGTATTTCTGTTGAAGTACTTTGTCAGCACCACAGCTGCAGTGCCTCTTCTTCACTGACAAGTTAAATTACTTTTTAATTTAAGGGATCATATATAAAACTACCATCAAAAATAATTGAACCACACAGCGCTGATGTTACAGGTTGGGATCATTTTCATGTATAAAAAGAACAAAATGCAGCCCGCCACACATGTCTCCACCCACATGGGAGTAAGGGCACAAACACGTTGTCAGTCATGACTCAGTGGGGCCTAAGGGAAGAGGCAGAGAGCAGCTGACCTCAGTCATGACTGTTAATCTCAACAGTGAAAGCCAGGCTCAGACCGGGTCCGGGGCCAAACAGAGAGCTCAAACACTCATGCATGTAAAAAATGAATTTCTTTAGTAGGTAGTAGATATATGCACCTCCAGAGAATCAACTGAGACAGAAAATGTATATGAGACATTTCTGGTAAAGGCATGCATAAAATAAAACATGCCTTGTAGTCATGTGATCATGATCTAAATATTCAAAATATTATTCTTAAGATGTAATAACCACTGCTTGTACTAAATTGTAGTAAGCCTTAAATAGATTAATGATAATATTTCTACTCACATTCTCCCAGAATAGGCAGACAATACAAAGCTACTACCCAGCTCCTCAAAAAATAATATACAATAAATACGACTCAGTCTCAGACTTTGCAGAATTTATGGAAACCCAAATATTAGGCAAAATCCATGTCAAATACAATTTATTTTCAACCATACCAACACGATTGATTGCTTTCAATACATCAGCCTGCTACTCAGAAACTGTGATCAAACTAAGCCACAATCCATAATATGTAAAGGTGTGTTACACACCTTACAGATGGCTTATGGTTGTTCTACAGTGATAAATTACTACACAAACAATTAGGGCAATCAAAAAAAGTACCTTTGAAAAAAAAAATACTTTGAAGTATTCTTCACTCGTGTGTGTATTGGGCATTTTTTCACCATTGGTATTTTTAAGGCTTTAGGCCATTTGTGTGTTAGTGTTATTACAGATTGTGGCTTTGGTAGTTATACAAGGACATTCTGACAATCATTTTGTCTGATTCCTAATGAGCACTAAGTGCTGATTGTCTCACGTCTCAAGTAAGATACAGCATCTCACCTCCGTTTGTCACCACACATTCATAAATGTACCAAAATACAATATAATGATATAAATACTGATATAGTGTTTTGAAATAACAAGTAAACCAACGCACATACAAACACTCTAGCACATCAATCAAAACCTGTGTAACTGATATATTTAAAATGAAGTGTTGCTGAACTTTCAGCATGATACATTTCAACGATGGCAAAGTGCAAAGATGGCAAAATCAGTAATGCACCAAAAAGCAGCATCTAATAAAACATATTCACTGTGTTGTGTGACAAAGCAGCTCCAACATGGCCATGTGGCCATAAAAGGGGGAAATGCTTTTCATGTTGACCGAGTTCTGCAGCGAGCTCTGTTCTGAAGCCCCCAATGTTTGCACGTGTACTGACTGAAGAGCTGACTGGATTAAGAAAAGCTCCATACAATATTTGATCAAGACAAAAGGCAACTACACATAACATTTCTTAAGAAAATATTTCTAGTTTTCTTCCATTCATTGATAAAGGCCTCTTATTCAAACTTTAAATTGACTATAAATTGTTGTCAACACCTTGATCATGACAGCTGTCTTATTATGAAGACATTGGCACAACATAGAAGGCAACAACATTGGCTTGAAAAACACAATTGCACTGAATTACCAATAATGTGCTGAATGGCAGGAAATACAAACACTGTTAATCAATGCATGCAGCTTCCACAAATGCTGTAGACAGAGCAAGAGGAGAGTTAGCAGACTGGTTGACTATCAAATATGCAGCAGGTTTATCCCCCTCTCCTCTTGATTATGAAGTGTGCAGTTATTATGATATCTCCTTGGCCATCTCAACATTCTCCTTGGTGATCATGCTGGGCTCTCCCTTCTGCATCTGGTTGTCTCCCTCCATCGCGGTGTCATTCACAGGCTTGGTTGGCTGTTCTTCCAGTTGCTCCAGTTCTTCCAGTATGGTCTGAACATGACGGACTCCGTCCCGTCTCGCCTGCCTTACATCTACGCGACCCTCTGGGTCAACCGAGTCCAGTGCTAAGAGCTCTTTGGTCAGCAGTTCCTCCAGTAACAAATACTTCTTATCATTCTTCTTTCCATCAAAACATCTCACCTCCTGCTCCAGTTTAGCAACCCGTGCAACTATCTGCTGCACCTTCGCCAAGCCTGGGTGGATTGGGCACTGCGCAGCCTGCTCAGGCTCTACTTTTACAGGTGGGACCTCAGCAGGAGCAGCTGACATGTCCTGGGCTTCTGGTTTTGGAGGTATTTGAACTGTGATATCTGCTGTATGTTGTTGTGGTTGTTCTGGTTTCTGGGGATGCTGGAACTGCTGCTGTGACTGCATTTGTGGTTCAGGCTGCTGTGGCTGTGGAGACATCTGAGGTGGTGATTGGTGGAAGTGTAACGGCTGCTGGAAGTGTTGTGACTGCTGGGGCTGCTGAGGCTGCTGGAACTGCTGAGGCTGCTGAGGTGGAGGCTGCTGGAAGTGTTGAGGTTGTTGAGGCTTTTGGATATCAGCTTCAATGTGCATCGGCTGAGGGAGCTGCGTATTCTCTGGTTTCTGCTGTGTGCTTTGCTGTTCCTGCTCCATTTTCTGTGGTGGGTCTCTTGTGATGATGTGCTGCTGAACCTTGAGAGTTGAATAGGAATCATTAGCAAGTGTCACAATCAATGCCTAAACATGATGAACATCAAGAAGAACACAAATGACAACACAAAGAAGATCAACTACCTGTGGTCTCTCTCCAAGCACCTGTGTTACAATGGGTGACTGGCTTCTAATGTGAGGTTGGAGGTGAATGGTAGCAGGATCGCGATGCTGGGTGAATAGTATGGGAGAAGCCCTTTCCCGGGGAGGCTGCATGGCTGCAGAGTAGCCAGGCCATTCGTCTGCCTGGAGGCGGTGGTAGGGCTGCTGGTGCTCCGAGTAGGGGACACGCTGAGAATAGACGGAGGGATTTAACTGAGCCTGTGTTTGTGGTTGGCCTCCTCCACCCTCATGGATCACCGGGATAGGGATGTAACCTGCTTGAAGACTAGTGCTGCTGGGCCGTGGGGGTTGATGATGCGGGATAGTATATACCTGAAAAATGAAAGATCAAATTGAAACAGTGAGCATTCAGTATTTATTTCCAATCTGCCTTTGTTTTTTCTCCTCTTCAACCAACAAAGTCCTACCTCTGATGTTTGCGAAACAGGTGAGCCAACCTTTCCGGGATCAGTTGAGCAGCTGTCCGAGGGTCCGTGTAGAGGCGATCTAGGCCTGCAGTGGAGCACTGGTGTCGGGGAAGGTGTCCGTCCATCTGTCCGAATACTCTGTGCCGTGGATGGCTGGATGTAGGAATAACATGGATGCTGCTGCTGCTTCAGTTCTGCGCCTTCATGGAAGACTGGGATGGGAACATAACCTGGGCGGAGAATGGGGTGCTTCATCTCCCTCACAAAGGTCTTCTGTGTCTCCTGAGGGCTTGGTTCTGGTGGTATGTTAGGTCCATTTGCTGAAACCTCTCTCACCTGAAACAAAACCAGCAATATAGATATGATTTCACATTTTAAACAATGGATATCAAGATCCTTGTCTCATCTACTGTGTTGCATATTCAGGTAAAAGCAAGTGACAACACACAACACAGTTAGATGACGTTTAGTTTTACATTTTAGGCAACTTCTAGGTTCATTTTAGGTTCCTCTATGTATATTGAACTATTTAACCATAAAAACAGTTGATCGGTCACTATTAACACTAACCCTCATTGGCTCTGATTAAATATTGTTCTATCCTATCCGATACTCTATTTTGCCAGATCATTGGCAAATTTTTGACCAATTAGAATGAATAAAAACTATCCTAAACTGAACTAAAACTAAACTAACTAAACATAATTACACTGAACTAAAAAAAATATTCAATATTATTGAGTAAAAGAGGTAAAACACCATCTGAAACACAAGTTAAGACAAACCTAGACCTTTTCAAAACCTAGAGGTGTTCGAATAGGAAAATGTTCTCAGTCATACAAAGGTTATAGTTGAAAACATTACATTTCCACAGAGTGATGCCAAAAGTATCACCTCTTTGAGTATTTCATGAATGAAAATAACTTGTGATCAACAGGGACTCCAGCCCATTCCCAGAAAGACAACTGCTGTGTTTAAGTTTCACATTTTTCTCGGGAGACTGACATCTATCTAGATTTCCTAACTCATTCCACACAATAGTCTGGCACACCCTTCATACGAACATGATATTAGCTAATCGTCATTATGTCATACACAGAGGGACACACAGAGACAGGGAACTGTTTTTCCTCCGCCCTTTGCAAAAATTCAGGAGGGAGAGTCGGTATTATTTTTTCTTTAACTTTTCATTAAATAACAGTGGATAACTGGATTTCTTCATGGTGACAGTCTTAGTGACCACACTTAGTCTGATGAGAAACAGCACAAATAATTCTGAAAAACATTTGTATGCACAGGCTACATACTAAGAATCAGAGTGGAGCTAAATCCCAACGGGGTGCCTACTATTGAGGGAAAATAATTGCAATATCACAGGGAATAATAATTTTGCAATAAATTATAAATAAGTCATCACATTCCTGGGTGTGAAACACTGCAGGGCTAATGTTGTAAATTTCCATTCGCAGGTGTAAACGTCTTTTTTTTTCATTTTTTATTCTCAGTGTACACAGTGACTGGACACCTGCCACTGACAGCTATGGAGAGGTGTGAGCAACAGGTCAACTGGTAGTTCAGCACTCTGCCAATGATATATTTGAAAAGTGGTCAAAGTTTGTCCCCAGCCGTTTGAAGAAAGAAAGAAAAGGCCTACAGATACTGTATTTATACATAAGCCAGTGGTTTTTTCCGTCAGAGACAAAAGTTATGAAATAGCTGTGAACGACCCTTTGCCCTCTGCCATTTCAGTATGGGACACCGCACACTGCCAGCACCATTGCACCAATTTTATCCCCTGACAGCTGTGTCTTTCTAGCAGATTCGTCGGGACCCTAACTTTGGACAACAGTGTCTACAGACTAGTACCAACTGGCAGCCTGCGAAGCTCACTTTCAGCCCACGGGCTTCCTCTGCAGACCCCTCTCCTGTTTTCACAGCGTGTATTAAATATGACAGGCAGCCTCAGCCATGCAGCATGAACGGGACCAGCCTCAATCCATGTAAGGGAAAAAGTTTAATATGAGCAGGACGTCGCAGCGTTTTCCGCCGCGAAAAGACACGTTATTAAAATAGTGGCCGCTCATCATAGGTAGTGCTTACATGCTGCAGGGTGACTCATCGAGTAATAATAGTGTTTGTATCATGACACGGGAACATAACGGGGTTGATCACCCGTTATAATAGGCTTATGAGCTGTCTGTGAGGGGGAGGTGACGGTGCCAAACAAGGCCTATAGTCAACAAGATTAATATAACAGTGATGTAGCTCAACGCTGGAGCCGCTTTAACAACATATCGGAGCAGAAACACACACAAACGCAGTGGTTTAGGAGTCGCGCGGCCGTTAGCAGTCACCGCGCACGAGCCAACTTTACGCCGCCGCTCTCTTACCTTCTTCGTGTCGTGTCTCGGGTCATTCCAGGTTGTCGTGCGGTTGTTGTGATCCACAAAAAATGGCCATCCTGTCTGCGGGTCAATTTTCACTTCCCAGCCGAGCGGGAGAGGGTCGTTGTCGTTATTAGCCATTGTCAGTATCGGCGACTGTGCCTTCATGCCGTTCATGTTGCAGGCTGTCGAGTACTGAGACATTTTATACGGGCGACGGACGCTTTAAAGATTCCTTCAAGTGACGTGGAAAAGTGGGCTGGAAGTTTCTCGAAATAGCAGGGTTAGTGTCGGGGGCGGACAGCGCCGGGTACGGTGGCACGGGCTCTTAGACTTGTCATGTCGCCCCCCCCTCGCCCCAACATGGACACTGACTTGATCTCTGCTCCCCCTCATGTCAATATTTTCCCACTTTCCATCGGGTGTATGCTGCAGAGGCCGATTGGGTAATCATTACCCTGGACCCCAGTTGACCCCTGTGTCCTGGACCCCAGTTTGAGAGCCATTTCCTGCATGTTAGACAAGGGAATCCCAAACCTTTGCAGAAAAAAGATTTCCCAAATAGATGTACTCAGACTCCCACATGATGAATCTTGTCCAAGGGAACTCAGTCTGGGTTCTGCTGTGATTTGGTACACAATTGCATAACTGTGGTGCTGCTGTGATACAGAGTGGGCACAGTGACAGCTTTAATGACAGATCTTTCTTGATCACAGGACCACTCCAATTCATCCCATTCCACAAGGGAAATGATAGTAAATTAGAGTCATGCTCCCTTGGCTGGAGGTGGTCTGAAACCACCACAGGTATATTTAGAGATGCTCACACCAAGCCCAGACTTTTACAGTTGAAGACAATTGATTACTCTATTTTTCGGCCCCTGAAAATGGTGAGAAAATAGATAATTAATAAAAATAGCCCGTAGAGCTGATTCCTGTTAACATAAACACAAATATAATA